>VTPC01000910.1:201487-212430 GCA_011009095.1 Ignelater luminosus
AACTCATTTTATATCGTTATAACCAACTTCTCTTGTATATTACTTTAGCGACGTTTATTAGCCATGGTTGCAATTCTTGTTATTTCTCGTGAGCTTCTATCCAAAGCGTTATTTATTCACTATAGTGATTCATCACATATCTTCAAGTTTCTTATAAAGTATTCTAGTATCATAAAGCAAATAAACAAAATAATAGTGAAAATTAACTATCTAACTAGCCTAACTTTGGAAGATTGTCGAATCTTGCTTGAACAAAATCTAAAAGGTTAGCACTTGCCACTGATGGGTAGCTCATTTCAGAACACCTTCGTTTGATGAGAAGAAAGAACGAAGTCAATGGAGTAGTTACTATTCAGCTTTTTAAAGCAATTAAGGCTATTCAAATGATGGAAAAACTCTTTGTACTTGTTTTATCAGCTATTACTTTCTACCGTATTGTAGATTAAACTTCTAATTTTATATATTTAGGATTCCACATTTGACACTGACACTGTGCCGTGGAAAAATTGTCGTTTCAAGTACTAAATGAATTTCACTGATTTTATAAAAAATACAAATAAACCTTGCAAACTCAAACTGCCACAAAAGAATCTTACATTCGCACAAGAAAAATCAAGAAACGAAAGAAAAATCCATGTTCATCAAAAAAGATCGAAGTACTGTTGACTGAAACTTCTGAGAGAACTTTGATAATTACTTTTCCGTACTCTCCTTGGTTAGTTTGCAATTTGCTTGATTTGTTTCCACATCTTTTCTCTTCTTTGATGTGAAATGGACCATGCCCTAACCTATCTATTTGGGTTTTAATGGCTCAATACCAATTTTTATTATTTCTTTTTCTAGTTTGTAGTAAGAGTTATTAATCATAGTGTGATCCTACCTACAATTAGCGATTGCAGTGTTGTACTGTAAATAATAATCAAATATGAGTTTGATGTTTTTTCACGTCTTTTGATCACGTTACGAAAAGTTTTTAAATATGTTCGATATTTCACCTACCCGAAACACCGTACATGTAATCAACTAGATGAGAACAATAAAATCCGTAAGGAACTGAAAAATACAAAGTCTCGATTAAATTGAAACGATTACCTTTTCTAAATCTAATGTCATGATATTGTTAGATCAAGGTTGGGTAAACTTGTCCCCCGGAGATGAACTGATTCGTGTAAGGGAAAAACGGTTTTTTCTTAGTTTTGATGCTCATACTGTAAAATTGTTTTTATACAAACCAATTCGGCCCGAGAGCCAAGTTTGCCCATCTTGGTTTAAATTGTTGTGGTATTATTGGATTGTCGGATTTTCATATTGTTGAGATTGTTTTACTGATTGTATCTTTGTGAATGTTTACCTTTTCTGATTCCTCAAAATTATTATAAGTATTTTGATTTCCCCATTTCTTTGTCAGAAAAGAACGTACGGCTTTTAACATTTTCCACTGTAAAAAATTTGTTTTATGTGGTACTATTATAATACACAGACTTTGAATAGTTCGATAGATAGGTTTTCTTGCGGATAGAGGGCTTTCAGAAATTGATAGACTTTTAGGGGAATAATATTCCGAAATCGGTTTGTTTCCAGATTTTTTTTTCTTCAGTTAGCTAAAGAATTTTTATTTTATGAGTATATCTGGTGGTAACATTTCTATTTCGAGCTACAATTCGACAAGGTAATTAGGTTCGTCTTTTTTACAAGTTAGTGTGATCTGGTCTATTCTGTTGGATGGTTCGTGAAAATTGTTCGATCCCATATTAATAGGTCATACTTTAGGGCAAACTTTTGGTGAATTATTCTGGGAATGTTATTATATCGAGTAGTACACTTGCTAGAAGCGAGTTGTGGCGGTGATCTCCCCGTCCTGGATTAATCTTTGGATTGATTCTTTTGGTTCACTGTTGTTTAAGTTTCTTATTTTCAGTTTCTATTGACGCACACTCCGTCTTGCCTTAACACTTGGCTGTACTGTTTCGTGACTCAAGATAAAACGAAGTACGAGGTGTGAGAAAAGTAATGAGACTGGCAACACTGCGGGAGATCTAGCAACGTTGTGTCTACCGGCCTGTGCTAAACCGGTTTGTTTATCGCTTCCACTTTCTCAGTCCGAGTTACAACTCCGTACAGCTAACACATTATTTTTGACAGCGCCATCAGTGAAGTTGTGTTTTTGTTGTGTGTTACAGAAATGGAGCATCGGAATTTAGAGTAACGTTGTGCAATAAAGTTTTGTGTTAAACTTGGTGAATCCGCGAGTGTGACTTTTGAAAAGTTGAAACAGGTCTATGGGGAACAGTGCTTATCAAGAGCACAAGTTTTCCGCTGGCACAAATCTTTTTTGGGCGGCCGAGAACACGTTGAAGATGAACCTCGCTCAGGGCGACCTTCAACTTCAAAAACTGACAAAAACGTTGAACGTGTGAGGGCTCTTGTGAGATCAGACCGTCGTTTAACAATAAGGATGATGAGTGAACAGTTAAATTTAAACACTTTCATCGTGCATCAAATTTTGACAGACAATTTGAACATGCGAAAGATTTGTGCCAAAATGGTGCCGAAAAACCTCACAACTGAACAGAAGAACATTCGAAAAAACGTGTGGGTTGATCTTCTTGAGTGGATTGCCAATGACCAAGAATTCTTCAATTGTGTGATCACAGGTGATGAATCCTGGATATTTGAGTACGATCCTGAAACAAAGCGCCAAAGCGAAGAGTGGCACACTCCGTCATCTCCTCGGCCGAAGAAATGTCGAATGAGGAAATCAAAGATCAAGACCATGCTGATCGTGCACAAAGAATTTGTTCCACTAGGACAAACTGTCAACAAAGTGTTTTATAAAAGTGTCCTTGAAAAGCTCAGGAAAAGAGTGATTCGTGTGAGACCAGACATTGCAGACAAGTGGATGCTTCATCATGACAATGCTCCGTGTCACACAGCAATTTCCATCAGTGAATTTTTGACCTCAAAACGCATTACTGTTGTTCCTCATCCCTCCTATTCACCTGATTTGAGTCCTTGTGACTTTTTCCTTTTCCCGAAATTGAAACATGTCCTAAAAGGACGTCATTTTGGAACTCTGGAGAACATTCAAAAGACTGTGACCGACCAGTTAAAAGCCATACCAGTTGAAGACTTCCAGCGCTGCTACCAAGAGTGGGAACAACGACTCCGCCGGTGTATAGCTGCCCAAGGGAACTACTTTGAAGGGGATAACATTGTTGTTTGAAAAAAATAAAAACTTTGGTTAGTATGAAATCAGTCTCATTACTTTTCTCACATACCTCGTATGTGTATAAAAAGCTTTAATACTTACTCGGAGCGAAGGACGGCTCGACAGCACTCAGGCTCTGCTTGAAATTTTTCATGCGTTGCATAAAGTATGCAAGCAAGTCTGAACGTGATGATTCTGATTTCAATTCATCCAGTTTTGTATGAGATAATTCGGCTTGCTTAAGCAACTACAATTTTGACAAATTAGATTTTGGTTTGGATTCCTTGTTTAAAGCCAAAACTAAACCAACAGCAATTACTTTAAAGTCAGGCATGGTGGGATTTTCCTAAACATTTTTAGAAAACTGAGAAGTGTCTTAAGTTAGCCAGAGCGTATGTATACATTTCAAGTCTACAGTTTTACCCTGAGAGTTGCTTGCCCAGCCAAGTGTTAAGAGTAGACGGAATGCGTGTAGTGGTCTTTACAACGTGTGGTGTTTATCAGCATAAGTATTAATGGCTTTTATTGAATTTTTTCTTTTCAGGTTAGTGTTAGCTGTTTTACGTACTCTTCATTTACTTCTCTTTTTAATTTTACTTTAGCACCTGTGTGATGTACTTGATTCCCGAGTATTTATATCCTTGAGATTTCAACATTGTGTTTTATTTCAGTTGATTCTGGTTGATCTTCAAGCATAGATGAAGTTTCTTTGTGCTTTTACATTTTAATCCAAATTCCATCTTTTTATGTTCCTACTGAACTGTCTTACAGTTTCAAGCATTTTATTTAAATGATCTTTAGACAACGTAAAGATCTTGAAGTTTATGGCCTACAGGCGATGGCTTATTTTGTATTGACTGAGAATTTTTAACAATACATTTATTTATAGTGTTCGATCGATTGTGACCAATGAATGGTCTAAGATTAGTCTACGATTAAGGTAACGTTTTTCCCGATTTAATTGAATTTTAGATATTCGGTATATCAGGGGTTGGAATTCACCCATTAGGGGTTGATAGAAAGAATTGGTTTTGTAACCAATGAGTGGTCTAAAATCAGTCTAAAATTATGGTCAAAAATTGTTCAATTTGGATGAAGTGGGGGTGCCCACTTTATTGACATCTACATCAGTTATTCGAAGACTTAGAAAAAAAATTTGCCAAATAACAATAAATGTTAAAGCGTGTAGCGTAATCTAAGAACTTATCAAAGGTTTCTGCTCTCTGCGGCATCTCCTACAGAGATTATTGTTCATAGATCTGCTGTAACAGAACAGAGAGCGCAAACATTTGCTGTCATTTCCATTGCTTCACTCGCTATGGCATTGCGGTTTCTTATACAATCTTTGTACAAAAGTATCCCTCTCTCTATTATTTCTATAATTTAGACCACGTTTCATTAATTCGCTTTTAATCTTAGGAGCATTGTTTAATATATTTTCTTATTGATAAAGAATTCGTTATCTAAATATTATAATCGTATTCAAGATTCTTGGATATTTCTGATTTAGGTATCGAATTACAATAATTGATTCGATAATACAAGGAAGCTTCCTGCAAAAGCAGATAAAGTTATTTTTTTTTAATTTCATCTTCACAACGAACTGCAGTGAGACATTCTGTAATAGGCTCTATCACGTACTATTTTCAGTGAATGATATTGAAAATTAAAGTAATTAAAACAGGAAAAAATTGGAAAAAACTAGCAAGAATAAGAACACGGGTTAAGAAACGACAGCAAATGTGATACTATGAGTGAAGTATTTTGGGGAAAATAAACTGTAGGGGATCAAAAACGGTAGTAACAGTTTTGAACTGAACACGAAAACCTTTTATGGAAATAAATTCTAATAGCATCCCCATCAACCATCTAACCAATTTGAAGCTGGCCACGACCTCAGTCATAAATACGAGCTGTGGCAATCATCTTATTCATCTGACTCACTTTAGAAAGTTGCTCATCAATCGAATTAATTTTATTTTATTTCTCAGTTTTAGAAGTTTCAACTTGAATTATTTATGTTTTTAGAACGTTACCTATAAATTCAGAAAATAACGCGCCTAGGGCTATTCGTGTACATTCTATTATAACAAATCAAGTACTATTCCATTGTAATTAAAATAGAATCTCGTCGTGATTTTATAGTTTGCGTTCACTTGGAAATTGTTAATTATAAAATAATTCTCTCTTATTATAATATGCCAGAACTGAAATAGTTTCGATAAAATTAGCCACTGCATAGTTAATTCTGCACACAAGAGTGTTGACGTCAGGCGTTTAAAATAACGAACTTTTAGCACCGATAGCTTTTTTTCTATTTATTTATTCTTGGTATATTTATAATCATTTATTTGATCATGCCCCAACAACAGTACCTAGTAGGATTTTCCTTGCTACGTTGGATTTACTAATTATTATGTTTATTATACATATTATAAACGATAACAGGCGCTTACATAAAAACGAAAACTAATTAGAATTCTATTGATTAAATTCGTGAATTCTAATGTTTAATGAAATAGTTAAAATGATAATGAAGACTGGGAAAAATAAGATAAGCATATGAAAAACAAAAACAAAAAAGTTATTTTTGTAATTACATACAACATAAATTTATTTGATCTAAAATTATGTTTGTTTTGGCACAAACTTGTTCTATAGAGAATCTGTTGTTCTAGTTTTGTACCTGACATCCAATTTCAAACGTAAATATTCCAATCGTCTTACAATATTTAAATCATTAAAATAATGTAAGACCCACCGTGTACTCCCATATTTTGGTTTCCTTGTGTTTTCCTCCACACCCCATTGTCTTATAATTACAAATAATTATTTCACTATATTTTGGAAAAATAACACGGCAGTTTCAAGGTTTACACGACAAAAACATGAATCATAACGAGCATGTAAGCATATTATTATCTAACACACATAAGTAACAAAAAGTAATGAACGTAACTATCACGACACTTTTTTTAACTGGACATTTATTTACGCCTATATTTAACATTAAAGTAACACAACAAGGTCGGTGTGAAACAATAGCGGCAATATTTATAGCCTATAAGGCAGCTATCTTAATTTTTTGAATGAAATAGAATTATTCAGTAGCGCGTATACATGCGAACCGCGAGAAACGACTAAAATACTCCAGTGATTCGGCATCGGCAACCATCCAGAGTTATTTACATAAAAAATTAGCTACTTCGTTGCATTAGCGTCCGACCTAAATTTACATTAGTTAAAAAGTTTAAAGTAGCAGGCATGAGTTTATATGAACTTTTTTATGAAAAAAACATGTCTATATCGTCGCAGTAATGAACTCATTATTATTGACTGCTACCAGCATTTGCATAATTTATAGCTAATATAACTACAGAGCTTCTAAATATACACGCCCATATTATTCGTATCATTCGAGTTTAAAATGAATATGAAGTCAAATTTGCGCGTGCATATATTAAATGCGAACACTGCATACACATTTATAGTACATTTAAATTCAGCTAAATCATAAATATATATATATATATACCCAATAAGTGCTGCATTGCAGTTTTATTCGAGGATAGGCAGTCTGTTAAAACTACATTATTAAAATTAAATTAGCTCTGAAAAGTTTGAAAATCTATGCGTTAATAGTACATTCAGTAATACGAGGGTGGTCTGAAAAGTTTCCGACCTAACAAAGATACAAGACATTTTTTCTGAAAATTTTTTTTTATTTTTCAACATAGTCTCCTTGTAACTCTACACACTTCTCCCAGCGATGCTCCCATCTCTGTAACCCGTCCAAATAGTACTCGGCATTTTTCTCTGCAAAATTACGAAGGTGATTGCCTCTTCATTTGACGAAAATCTTTGTCCTCCGAGCGCAATTTTTAGATGAGGGAACAAAAAGAAGACGATTGGGGCTAGATCTGGTGAGTAAGAAGGATGGTCAAGCAGTTCAAACCGTAATTCGTGGATTTTCGCCATGGCAACCGCTGAGGTGTGAGACGGTGCGTTGTCTTGGTGAAACAGGATTTTCTTTTTCTGCAAATGTGGCCGTTTTTTCGCAACTTCTGCCTAAAGCTTGTCAAGTAATGATGCATAGTATGCTCCTGTAATGGTTTTTCCTTTTTGAAGATAATCGATTAAAATAACTCCACGACTATCCCAAAAAACAGTCGCCATCACTTTCCCAGCCGAACAAACAGTTTTTGCTTTTTTTTGGAGCCGGTTCCCCCTTTGCAGTCCACTGTTTGGACTGTATTTTTGTTTCGGGCGTATAATGGTGTATCCAAGTTTCATCTACAGTAATTAATCGGCGCCAAAACTCGGATTTATTTCGCCTAAACTGCGCCGAAAGAGCGTTGGAAATATTCATTCGAACACGTTTTTGGTCTAACGTGAGCAAACGCGGCACCCAACGCGCAGACAACTTTCTCATGCCTAAATGTTGATTTAATATGTGACAAACACGTTCTTTTGACATGTTCATAACCTCTGCTATCTCTCTCACTTTAATTCGGCGGTCGTCTAGCACCATTTGGTGAACTTTGGCGATGTTTTCGTCGGTAGTTGCAGTTTTTGGACGTCCCGAACGTTCATCGTCTCCCAAGCTCTTACGGCCACGTTTAAATTCAGCAGCCCAAAATTTCACTGTGGTAAATGATGGTGCAGAGTCCCCCATACACAGAATCCAACTCATCTTTTATTTGCGAAGGCGTATTGCCTTTCAAAAACAAATAGTTAATGACAGCTCGATACTCGATTTTGTCCATTTTCACAAAGAAACTCACATCAACTCACTCAAACGACTGTTACATAAAAACTGCGCTTCCAAAATGGCTGAAACTTTGGTAGGTAACTGTCAACAGATGAACAACGAAATTCAGTAGCTTTTATTTACGAGTGCTGCCATCTTCACGTTGAGGTCGGAAACTTTTCAGACCACCCTCGTACAGACCAATTGTTTTTAAATGTGCATTTTATACCAAAACTAAACAACACTTATTTATAAAACTCAATTTTCAATTACTGTAAGCTATTCAATTCGATTGAAGAAGAATTCAATACCGTGAGTATTACGGAAGTTATCAGACTCAGGTTTTGCTAATCACATTTGAATGAATAACCATACATTTTGCTCGTGATAATGATAGGTAGTTTAAAGACAATTTGATATAACAAAGTTTTTAAATTTGCCAGTTTCATTGATTTTTAATTGAATAAGGAATTTAAGATTTTTAATTTGGGAATTAATAACACTATAGCTAATTTTACAAATCTATGAGTCTAGCCTGTTTCAAGTTACCTGTGAAACTGTAAGATCTACAAGGTCAGGTCGTAAAGGTTCAATTTCTTATTATTAGGAATTTTTAAATAACTAGTTTCATGTAATTTTTATTATTGAAGGCGTCTCGTACATTTTAATATTTTTAAAGAATTTACTTTAAAATTTTCTTTCGCATACCTTTATCTTTGTTGATACTATAGGCGTCTATTCATAGTTCTAAGATAGTATTTTTACTATTTTATTCAAGTTAGCTTATCAAATCATATCTCAAAGAGGAGGCAACTCCAAACGGGATTCATCTATGCAACCACGGCAGTCCAACAGATAAGTTCAAGCAATAGTATACAGTTAGTTCATTTCCTGTTCAAAATAAATTAGAAAAATCTAACCTGTTCTTTGGTATATCTTTATCATTATTTACACTAAATAATTACAAAATACAATTTCTGATCGATACATAATTATAGTTAATTATAATATTCTATCATTAATCCGCTTGGTATACGAAGTTCGGTTTTGTAAACTCTTCGGTAGCAGCTGCCGCTTTAGATTAATAATTAAAGAAGTTTGGTTGGTATGCGTTTCCTTTTTTTTCTTGTTATTCGCCGACCATTAAGTTACTACGAGGGCTTATCCAAAGGTACTGCCCTTATTCGAACCATAAACTAAAATTAGTAAATTATTCTTATTTGCTAGTAAGTATTAAATTACAAAAAATTTGTATTCTTACCTGCACTTAGCTGGATGACTACACCTTGTTCTCATCTATCTTTATCCCATCTTTTTCAACTCTTTCTCTCTCCTCTTTCCCTTTGGCTCATTCTTTTTTGTTCTTTCTCGCGCACTCACTTATTTTCAATTTTCCTGTTGCTCCCTTTCATTTTTCTTTTCGCTACATCCTCTTTTACTTTTTAAATAGTGCAACGCCGCGAATGAGCTTCACAGGCAGCGCATTAGTCCAAGATTGTGGCGTTACAAATTAACTTAAGGTAAGATTGTAAGAATCTCAACCTGTACTGTTTTCTATTTAATAATCCCGATCGAATCCAATTTTCATTAGATTTTCCGTTATCCAAAACCATCATCAGATTCATTTTTATTCATTATTATAAATGGAATACATTGTCTCAACACCTAAATCTCGCAATACAGTTATATATTTTGACTAAAAAGTCACTAAACTAAAAGTCACTTGCTAGAGCTACACTTTTACCTTCAAATAAATATCAAACTGCAACCAAAGAAGAATTTAGTTATTTATCCTTATCGAGAAAAAGCCCAGCAAAATCCCTAAGGGTTGTGGCCCTCGGTGAAATTGGCTGAAGGCGTAGTACGATTATGATATAATTCTTAAGTTTTCATGGGCACAAAGCTTGAAAATGTCTGCTTTCTTTGTTACAGTCGTTTGAAATATTTTGGTTTTTTTTTAAATCGAGATAGAATTCTGGAAGAGTAGCGGCTTTCACATGATTCGATAATACAAGGAAGCTTCCTGCAAAAGCAGATAAAGTTATTTCTTTTGAATTTCATCTTCACAACGAACTGCAGTGAGACATTCTGTAATAGGCTCTATCACGTACTATTTTCAGTGAATGATATTGAAAATTAAAGTAATTAAAACAGGAAGAAATTGGAAAAAACTAGCAAGAATAAGAACACGAGTACTGTTTTCTATTTAATAATCCCGATCGAATCCAATTTTCATTAGATTTTTTTTAAATCGAGATAGAATTCTGGAAGAGTAGCGGCTTTCACATGATCCTCGTATCATCAATCGCATATTTTCTTGACAGACATTCTACACCTCTGAAACAGGAAGTCAATGTCGTATCGAGATGGGACTTTGGTATTAATAACGGTAGGGGGCTATCCGGACACTAACAATCGTCTCTCGTTCCTCCTTTTCCGTTTTTTGTGTTTATATCTCAAAAACGGATAGTGTTATCGAAATAGAACTTAGTTTCTTGATAGTGGTCGGGAAAGAGCCTTCAAGCAATTTGAGATAGGAATATTTGGTTGATGGTAATGGTAAGACAGATAGTGGCGTTCGAGCAATTCCGGCATCACCGCAGCGATAATCGCTTGTTTTTTCACGGAATCAAAGCAAAGCCTGATCCACGTTCTAATATTACTAATATAAGTGACTTGATGCAGAGCAAAGCTCCGCTGTAGGTCACAAAAGGCCTATTTGAGAGGTAAAACCTGACCAGTGTTAAGAGTATAACTGATTTATGAAGCATAATAGAAGCGAAGCCCAAATGTAAGGAGGATTTTGAAGGGTAAAGCTCAAGCCATGTTAGAGCGTAAATGTCTTAAGAAGGTTAATGTAGAGCAAAGACTGATTGTGTGTGACCATAGATGAATCTAATTGAGGCCAGTCCCACTTTAGACCTCCGAAAGAAGCCTGTTGAAGACCGAAGCTTGAACCGTGTTCGAGTATAACTGACTTAAAAA
>VTPC01000910.1:212830-237452 GCA_011009095.1 Ignelater luminosus
AAAAATGGGACGGTTGATCGGTAGCCACTTAAAGAGACCACACTAAATAAATTTGTTATCCTAGCAGTTTTAAGCATATAATTTAGAACCCACATGGTAGTATTTTAGCCCCCTACTCTCGCAACAGAACACTGATCATTTTCAAGCTTTTTGCCTATGGAGACTTTTGATTAGACAATTTCATCAAAGGAAAAGTTGTGCGGTGTCTTTGCAGACCGTTTAAAAGTTCCTGAGCAAGTCTTCCCCAATTGGTGCCAAAAGTTTCTCGTAGAATGTTACTACTATTCAAGAAAAGTATTCGATTCTCTATATCCAACATTTAACCTATATTTTAGACAAAATTTGTACATTTTTGCGATTGCTGATGAGAATATCTCTAATATGGCAATTATCTCACGTTTCGGAATTTGCAATACAAACTAAACCTACCAGAGGTTCATGAATGAGATATTAAAAGAGCTCACATTTTGTCTTTATGTTTAAACGTTTCAGTGAATGGTACTGCAGCACATACGTTTAGATTGTTTAGTAAAAAAAGCTGCTTGGTTAATTCTTAAAAAAAAGTCCAGAAGCTGCTTGCTGACAGACTAGCAGCTATTAGAATTTTAGAAAAAGCAATAATAGAAGTTGATCATCTAAGAGCTAATGCCTCGATACCTTTAACGCTTCTGAAAATGCTGTAAGAACAGTTTTGCTATATAATTTTCATTTAATAAATCAAGAAAGTCTTTTTCTTTTTGCTAAAGAAAACTGATTGTAGCCAAAAAGAAACTGTGATTATGATTGTGAAGTAAACAGGGTGTCCCATTTAAGTAGAGTTATTTCATAACTAAAACAAAAATTAAAGAACCGTTGCTTTTTGGCAGTAAATACATATAGCAATGACTTCTCAATCTTGAATAGGTAGATTTTTCATGAAATTTGCTTTTCGTCGATACAGAAATATATCGTCTAGCGTCTGTTTTTAAAAAACCAAGAATTTTCTATTTTGTGGGTTCTTCATTATCCTGCTATAGCTCTCAGACTGTTTGAGATACTGCATTTGATTTTTGCCCATGCGTCACCATAAGAACTGTCGACATTTTCTTAGTATACTCACTACGACAGATGTGCAAAAATCAAATGCTCTAGCTTAAACAGACTTCTTGTTCTCTTCTCTAACCAACAAGATTACGAATAATAGCTTTCACTGCTCTAGTCTATGCTTTCCATTCGGTAACTGAAGAAGGGTAACCGCCATGCTTTGGTTTCAAGGCATAAATGCAGCATGATAGTGAACAAGTGCTAACATTCTCACGTTAGACAAACTAGCAAAACTATCAAAGGATAAGGTTTGTATGCAAATGCAGGCAGAATTTGGGTTATCGGGTCTCTTGGTAATAAGCTGCTCGAGCCTTGTAAGGAAGTCAACAGGAGAATGATGGAAGATCAGCACCACCGAGGAGACCAATCCAACGACCCGGAAACGTTTGATCCAAATACTCACGAACAGGTGGTGCATATCTAGGAGGAGCTTCGTCTTTTGCAATTGATCTTCAAGGTAATGCTCGTTATTTTCAATATATCAGTTAGCACCGGAGCAATGAAGTCTTGGCAGCAATTATAGTCAAATGACCAGATAGAAAAAAAAAGCCAATGAGATTATCATAAAAAATGCAATCTCAAGCATTTGATTGGACTTCGTGAAATAGTCTCAGATTAGAATCTTCCCAGTAACGACAGTTATGGCGATTCACCGTACCATTTACTAAAAGAGCATTCGTCGAAAAATAGATATTAAATAGTATATTTGGATTATCCTTTGCCTTTATTTGTGGCCTGTTGCGTTTTTAATATTATTTTAGTTAGAGTTATTCAATCTGTGTTGTTTTCGGTGGGCCATCTGTAATAATACCTAATAATAAATGTCTTTATTGAAAGTGAGAAAAGATGAATGCATTGTATAAAGATTACAACAAGAAGGGATAAGCACAGCTCTACATGTATAGGTACTAGGCTGCACAACTCTGATAGTCAAAGTTTTTCCGGACAAGGGTCGTCGATTGCACAGTACATACAAGAATAAAAAAACAATGGGTGGCAATTTTGAATGGCTAAGGCATTTACTGTAGATAACAATGATAACGACATAAAAGCGACATTTAAAAATTTCTACTTGGATTTACCATTCAAAATCTTTAAATCTTCATAGCAAAAGGTTCACACTTAGTTGTTGATCACTAAAATTACAATTTATAAAAAACATCTAAAGGTGCATCATATAAGAACACGTAAGAATGCATTTTAACACAAGTTATATAACTTAATAGAAGTAATAACCACAACAACTTGTTGTTTCTCGATTAATAGTTTATTTGATGCAAGCTATACACGCTTCTAGATTTTAATAAGTTTTATAATGCTCTACACACAATTACAGATAACCACCCGTGAAGAGAAATCCTGGTTATGACTTAAATGTCACAGAATGACTGGCTATGAAATCTAGACCGGAACAAGAGTAGTGGCGAACACGAGAAGGGCGGGTGTTGAGAATCACACAAAGTATGGAATGGAGAATATGTGTGCATGTGTGACCCACTTAAAATTAGAACAAAACACTTAAATATTTTAGAAGTACTTACGTGCTTGCCATCCCCAGAGCCGAGGAGGGGTGAATGGGCCTGAAACAAATAATATTATTTTCAATGATAATACCAACAATCTCTTGCGTGTAATATTAGTACAAAATGGCTTTTATTAAGAGCAAGAATGGCAGTATGTTGCGAACACAGTCATGCTCCAAGTCGTTTTAGTGGTACTAATTAATTGCTTGTTTCTAGACGATTAGGAACTAAGGGAATTAGCAAAATGTTTTAAGAGAAACAGATATAACTTCTATTGCGTTGAAGATCTTTAGAAGAAATAAAAGGATTTTACATAATTGTAGCAAATTGTTGGAATTAATCGTTTAGTTATCTTTCCGGCATTAAACGAACAATGAATGCTGCATTTTCACACTTCCTGTATTGTTTGAAAGACAATATGTAACGCTATTTATAACTCAGTTAAAAATAACAAATAGTGCACTATTTTTAATTAGATTGGTTTACTTAAACAGGAACAGATGGCTTCAACTTGCGTCAATCGGCTGGAATAAATTCTATTTTACTAAAAGCTAAAAGGTGTCATTCAACAGATAACTAGTTTTAAGTTCCAATCTCGATTTTTGTAAGTACGTGATGAAGATATTTTTGCAATTTGTCGAATTAAATTATATCTTTTGAAATGTAAATATACAGATGTTGCGTTTTATCATATCAAAATTTCAAATATAGTTGCTAGCTTGCGACAGCGTTCTATCCATTAAATGAACAAGTTAGAGTGGTAAGTATCGAGAAGAACTTCTAACTTTCGGGTTTTCTTCATATCCTTTTCGATCGATCTATAGAAAAACTCACCTTATGTAAGATATTTCTTTCCTTTGAAGAACTTGTATACACATTGATAGAAATAACATGTTCTATATACTTAGGTATAAATTAGGTTCTTGGCAAAATACTCTTTGGGTAGGACAATTAACAGAAATTTCTTGTCTAAGTACACTTCATACACAAAAGCATGAAAAGATTCAAATTAACAAGATTTAAGATTCGTAGTTAGATTATTAAGAATTAATATTATGAAAATTATGCATTGTTTAAAATGTGTATTAAGTACTATATTGTAAATAAAAAGTCGTAATGACAGTAATGAACTGTTGTGACTGCTATTTCTTGATAAAGTGCATGCCCAAATAGTGAAGTCAGCTATTTATGTATGCCAAGTATACTTGACAAGTCTTTTAAATTTATAAAGTTCATATGCAAATATGCAAGGGCAATGAGTAGATACTCGTGTAATATTGATGGAGAAAAGAGATAAATGCCAGAAGGTAAATGCGATATCACCTGTAGCAGAGTTTTATGAGGCTATTAGGCATTTGTTTTATTTACTAATAGCAGATCTCAACGAATGGTGAATGCTGCAAGACTATATAATTATTAGCTTCTTGGAATGTGTATTTAATTCTGGATCTGTTGCATTTCGTCCCGAACTACAAAATCTTAGGGTGCTCGGAAAGAATTGATATCGAAATTCTTTGGGTTTTCTTGAATATTTTGTTTATAGATTCCAGATCAATAATCATTAATTTTATTTGTAACAAGTAAAGTAACTGTGCCTGTAGTCCAGTATGCCACAGCCCTGTAGAGAATCTTAGTGGCTGATATTGTGTCATGAGACTAGCCGAACGTCCATGTCCTGGGGAAGGGGGCCGAAATGTTGTCAGAATTATCGCCTTTCCTGATCTCCTCTTGGGACACGCAACTAGCACGATTTCCCGATTACCACTGTTACTGTCGTCCCACTACCGTCTATCATCAAGCTTAACCACATCACGCGCATGCATTACTACTACCTCATTATCAAGACTGTCGATCCTGCATCAGATTTTCTACTCTACCATCGTCGTCACTTCACATCACACGACCAAAAAGACGCCAAAGTCACCACACCGAGGTCGAAAATGAAAACAACCACACTGATCTGTTTCAATGTCACCACGTGACCATTTTCAATCAGTGCTGAATATGTGTGAAACAACGGCCTCCAGTGACGTTAAGC
This sequence comes from Ignelater luminosus, assembly GCA_011009095.1. Lineage (NCBI taxonomy): Eukaryota > Metazoa > Arthropoda > Insecta > Coleoptera > Elateridae > Ignelater > Ignelater luminosus. The sequence goes on from VTPC01000910.1 coordinate 217,475, forward strand.
ACAACGTACGACTTTTCCTTGACATTTTAATCGATTTCTAGGTGTTCTGACTTTTCCAGGTTGTTGGGCACTTTGAATGTGGAACCGTTGCAACAGAAACTGTTTTACACGTAGACTGGATGGATAAAATGAGATTCTACTATAAAGTACTCTTTTGTTGCAGTCACTTCAATTCAACATAGAGGTAAGCTTCTTTCTTCTTTATCAGCAATTTTATTCTTATGTTTTCTTTTGATGATTATGATTAGACATAGTAAGATTTCTTCTTGATTGTATAACGATAATTACACCGCATGTCAAACGCTTCCAACGTTCAACAAAGACTAGAATTTAATGGAATTCAGTTTCTAGCCGCACAAAGGGAAATTGAAGTCTTAGTAGAAAGCAACTGTAATTGATTATGTGCCCTTTTATCATAAAGATTATTCATAAATCTGAAAAATTGAAGTACAGCTGCAATTATTACTGGATGATCTTTTGATTGCAGTTATTTGTTGGGATATTTTATCAATTTATCAACTTCTTTCTTTTCTTTTCAAGTGAGAATCTAAACACTTTGATAACCTTTTACAGGATTTGTTGTATTTTTATTTGTTTCTATTTATTTACAAACTCACTCTTTATTTATTTTATAAAATGAAGCACATACATATTTTATATTTAGCCAAAAGCAGTCCAATCTAAAAAGTTAAATATGTGTTTTACAGGTAATAAGCCCGGATCTGACAATTTCAGAATTTATTTATTTACAGAGATGAGGACATGAAGTACAGGCATTCGGTCGAATTGGACTGAATATGTGATAGATGAAGTTTTCGATCTTTTCAGACCAAGATCAGTGAAACGACATTGTGGAATCTCACGCCGTACCTTCAAAAATCATTTCTAAATCCATACATTTTGCCGATTATTTCAATAAATTAGACCTTTTACAGAAAACCAATGCAAAGCATCGTCTTGAAAAATATATTGCGTGAACGAAAAAAATTACAGACTGACTCTTCACCACCAACAGCTTGTTTAAGCAGAAAAGGGTATATAGATTGGCTTTATTCGCAGTAGAACAAGCTGAGAATATATGGTTTGGTGAATGCGTTTAGCCGTGTTAGACCCCTCATGAGTACAGGAATACTTTTTTAAACAGCTACATCATTTTGCAAAGTTCATGAGTACTCTTTTCACAATTCGCTGCGGAAAAGGATGAATCCTAGGCATTGAGTTTTTTTTAAACAATAGCTATGAACTTCAGCATAAGAATAGTCGGTTTTTCACTCTTTTGAAGCACACTGAGACCACCGGAATTAACAAGCTGACCGAAAACTGAACAAGAAGAGATTTTCTGATGTTTTTACCCCGTTTGAAAATGGCATTTGTTTAATAAAAAAATAATTCAGGATAGTGCATTTATATCTAGTTTACCTTTAAAGTGTTTTCAAAAAGATAAGCACTTAAAGAATATAAAGCAAAACAAATTGGATTCAAGAGATGAACTTTCTTTCATCGGAAACAAAGAACGAAAAGTACAAACGCACAATTAATTCATTCTCCAGATACGAAGCCCAAAGATACTATTAAAACGCAAAAAAATCAATTACAAAGCACAAAAAGTAAAACGACAGGGTTTTCTAGAATATAATAATTCAAAACAAAATGAGGAAAAGATCCTGTGATAAATCAAACAGCAGTAGTTTTTCAGCTAAAGAAAATTTGATGTATTCAGTGTGTAGTAGTGATTATATACAGGGTTCACACAGATATTTTGGAATCGATTTCCCTGACTTTCCATACAAGAGTTAAGTATTTTCCCTGACTAATAATGTTGGTAATGTAGGTATATGCGTTACGGGCTATGTGAAAAATACCGTACATTATGTACAATTTTCGTGCATTGTATACAATTACCGAAATTTAAATTAATTATATATACTGAATTATTATTATGGGGGGAGAGGCAAGCCTGGAAAAAACAAAATAACAATCAGCAATGACATAAAATACTTAAAGTGTTTGCCATTATAAAGCATTAGTATTCTGAGATTTTTGGTAGGTAAATATTCTAGCTTTGCAATCGGCCCACAACTAGCTCTGGCCGATGACCAATTATAAGTATGTAACTACTAGATTCAAAAAATATAATAAAATACAGAAATTATTACCTGCAGTTGTTGAATTAACCATCTCTGAGAATACCAGAAGTTGTATTTATTATCATATTGCTTTACTAGATACAGTTTCACGTAAAGTAAAACCTCAAAAACGCACGGTAGTGCGTGCACGCCAAAATGAGAAACATAAACACTAAAATAAGTGACCAAACACCAAGAACGAGCAAATTAGCACCAATGAGTACGAGAACACCAAAATAAGTAAACTAGTTCCACTCAATACAGCACACATCTGCCAGTTAATTTCCTCCCTGACTTTTGGCATTAAAAGGACGGAGTTCCCTAACTTTCCCTGGGCAATTTTATTTTTCCTGACTTTCCAGGTCTGTGAAAATCCTGTTATAACTGATATGATATTCTAATGCTTGGATATATGAGTGCGTTGGACTAATCATTGAAGATAAAAAACATTACCGTCCATAAGTTTCTGTCTATGGTTTGATAGTAAGGTCCAAAAACATATAGTAAAACCTCCCATTACAGACACTCCCTATAAGCGAACAGATGTTGTAGTACCAAAGTATTACTAAAACATGCTAAATGATTTCTTCTAATCTGACTCCCAATAAACGGACAAAAAGTCTGAAACCCACAGTATCTGCTTATTGGAGACTACCGTATTTTTGTTTTTTTTTTTTATAAAATATGCCTATGATTATTTGAGAACGGCCAGTATAGTGGAAATACTTCTATTTCTTTTGATAAACAGTCTTTATTAGTTCGGCGACCTTATTATCATCCGGTACCTTAGTCGGTGTCGGTTTGTTAGATCGTTTGGAAATTCCAAACCGGGAGAAAAGGCAGTTTTACAAGTCACCCTCCCACTTAATTATTTGAATAGCACTTCTCTCTCTCTGAATACCAGTGATGCCTTGCTTTCTAGTATTAAGATGCTCCGAATTGACGTGGAAAATATAGTCTAGTAGAAAAGATCTAATCACACTCACACCTAGGTTTAATAACAGCCTGACCATAAAAACCAGGCATAGATTCCAAATCACAGCATCACACGTGACAAAGGCACGTATCTCGTTGGGCACGAGTTTGGAAAAGCTTATCTAAACTTTGCAAGCAGTGATCTCAGTATGTTTAGTTTTCCGAGTTTTGATCGGTTACTAACTCAGTTAGGGATATCTCGATATTTTTTTAATTCAGTTGTTGATGTCAAAATTGGTTCAAGAATGCCTTAGTTCAGTGTTGTGTCTGGTAGTTTATTTTAGAACCCAAAAAGAAACAAACCTTTTTCTAAATAAAAACTTGCATTTTTGATTGATTGGAATGTATTCTCTCAAAACGATTAAGAGAGTTTTGAAAAAATTCCATTATTTCCAAGCAATCAATGATTAGGTATTAAAGCTTATTATTTATTTGTGCGCATTTTTTCCAAAGGAAAATTTTCCTCTTTTATTTTTTAATTATCTAAATGAATGCCCTTGAATATAATTTAAATAATTAATGTGAAAAGTTTTGAATAGTCAAATTACATAAAAGGAGAAAAGAGGGAATCAAGGAGAATTCGTTTTTATTTGCCTACTTCCATATACACTCTTCCGCACTCTCGGCTAAATGTGATGCTCGAAATATTATATCCGCAAATATTCATATTCACGTTTAAAACACAAAAGGCGCTTTAATGAATAAAAACTAAGTGGGTTAAATATTTAAACTGAAAACGTTTTCTCATTCTAAAAGTTAAACTTTCGGTAAAACCTGTTAAAGTGAAAATAATTTTACTCGAAAAAGATGAACTGTAAATATATCACCGAGAAGGAAGGATAAAGTTTAAACTGAAATTCTACTAATAAAACCAACACTATGAGAGGATATAGGAAAGGGCGAGATCGACCAGCTAATTCCGCATAAAGAAGCGGGATCCAAAACGTAAATCACATTTTATTATGAAAAACTGGCACAAGCTGCTAAAAATACATTTTCGCCTGACATCTTAGGCATTTTTAGTATGGCTTTATAGCGCGCATCGGTTCCCATTTATAAAAGAAGTATTGATTCGATGTTGACAAGTGGGATTTGTCGTTTGCAAACTTCCATAAACGTTTCAATCTGCGGAAAATCGCCCCGCAAAATTGCTGACTATAATATGGCTAAAAATGCGAGATATTTACACAGTCAATTTACGTTTTATTGGGAAAATCGTATAATACACGAAAAGAAATCGTATAGTCGTCCAATATGTTATTTTGAAATTCAATAAAACACACATCGTAGAAGTAAGAGCTTTTGTTAAATTGGCGTTAAGAATCAATAAGGTTCATTGAAATGGATATTCAGGAATGACTACAAGTGATCAACTACTGCAAGCTACACATTCGTAATGTAACAAAACCTTAGTTCGTTTATCAAGAATAATACGTTTTAAATATGTTGTTATTGTGACAAAGATTCCACTACAAAATTTAATGTTTTACAAATGTGCTATTAACAGTTTATACCGGAAATTTCGAAATACAAGCTTGTGTTGCAGAGGAGATCAGGGAGTACAGGAAGGACCTTATGTAACAATAAACAGACAGGATCGGTATGTAACCATTAACTTAGCGATAAAACTGGAACGTTCCACTTAACCTATATAGTATGTTCTTTATCAAAACTTTTTTCGCTTTATCTCAAAAAAAAGCTTTTACAAACGAAGGTTTCAACTTGAAAAGCACCTCTTTAATGAATGAACATAAATGAAGTAGAATTTAAAAAAGAAACAAGTTGCTTACATTTTATTTAATCGAAGATCATGATGTAGTCGTTGCTTAAAAGCTTTAAAGTATATTTTATTTTACAAAAATGCTACTCGTACTAAAATAACTTGTTAGAACAAAACAGTTTTTGTGATACGCACACTCACACACAGTCTTTTACTGCCTACCTATTTGCTAAGGTGCGCTTAAAAGCAAGTTGTTAAACAATGGGTCGAGAATCACATTTGATGTAGTTAATCAAACAAATGCTTCTGTATCCTGAAGGCAGTATATTGATCTAATATCAGGTTCTATTCAAGTAGACTAACTCAATACAACTCGAAAAGGGATGGCGTGCCAAGAATTATGTTCTGTTGTAATTCTATATTTGATCACGTATTATTCGTATTCAAATGTCGACATTATAACACTTCATTGAATGATGCGATTTTTAAAAATAAAATTTTATTTCAATTCAAATTCTTGAAATTAAGTTCAAGTGGAATTTTTAAAAGAAAGGAAAACCCTATACAGAGAATTACGTTTCGAAGGGCCTACAAGATCTAGACAATGGATCAAAAACGTTGATTGCTTGGGAAGCACATTGAACAACGAGGAAGAAAAATTGGCCTATTTGCTGCAGAAGAAAGAAAGTTGACCGATCACTTAGTTCATGACAAAAGGAATGTGTGCTAACAAAAAGTTATTTCAGAAAATACCTTCAAAGTCATTCCCTGTGATTGGTTTTTTTATAAATAAAAAATTTTATTACTATCATCATTATTCAATTATTGCTCTCAGCTATTTTTAGCTGTTATGATAAGGTGCTTGAGAGGGTATTCACTTTATCCATGCGACCTTCAATAAAAAGAAAACTTCTTAACCAAAGGTGATGACCTTTTGCAATAAAATTGTTAGGTCATTGGGAAGTCTTAATGGCCTTCAATGTTGGGTCTGAGAAATCTTATAGCAACTCCTTCTGCAGGTAGAATTATGGAATTAATTTTAATCTTTTTTGTTTTCAAATGCACTTTTAATATGATACTGATAAAACCTTAAATGTACTTAACAGCCGTCCATCTACTTCTTCCAAACCAATTTTGCTTCAGTTGACTAGTTATTCCAAAAGTATAAATTAGGGAAGGCAGTGTGCAAGTATTAATGATGTTAAACAGATTCCTCAAGTGCAGTTTTGTGTTTAGCAGCTTAACTAGTGAATTTCGTTTTATCTTATTCAGAAAAAGCCTTTTGAACAACGGTGTGGCAAATCCTTCGAAGCTCATTTCCCCTTCATCCATCACTAAATATAATGACTTGTACTTATAAAGATTGCAACTGCAAATAATATGAGGTAGTCCATATATGACAGAAGTTACTGTACCTTATTTGATCTCGTCCTGCACGTCCAGACTAAACCCTACCTTTGAGCTATTAAGTAAAGTCGATTAATGATTCACAACAAGATAGAACCAAACGATACTTAAGCAATCTCATTGGAAAATGCCCTTTTTCATATCACTTCCGATATCAGAATCTTTTAGTTTTTGATTAAATTTCCATGCTGTCATTAAATGTGATAAAATGCGTTGAATTTGAAAGGTAATCTTGTAAATCTGCTGCACCATCGAAAGCCAATTGAGAAACTAAATCGAAAGCCTACATGTTATTACGTCACGAGAAAGGCAGGTAATTGGTCGACGGGTCTTGCGATCTTTATTAGACACACCTTCTTATGTATGATGAGTTAGTTCCGTAGTAACTCTGAAAAGTTGAAAATCATCTACAGCTCAAGAGTGTATTCTAGTCAGAAGCATATATAAGCGGTAAATTGCTTTAACCAGAAGTTTCGGAAACCGCTCGCTCCAGCCGCTTTCCAGTTAGACGTCTTCTAAAAAACACCCTGCATGTTTTTAGCACTAAATAGATTGAGTAGCAGCATCTCTAGTATATTTGTAACTTTGTGATCTAATCAAGGAACGCTTAAATCTACACTGCCCATATCGAATTCTAAAACTCAATAAAATTATTGATATTTGTGTTAGAAAAGTCAATGTCGTTTGAACTGTCTATCAATGATTTATCAAACTTTATTCTTGCTCAACTAAAAACAAAGATTCTGCAGGTTTCTTTTCGGCGTCTCGCTGTATATATAGAGATGGGGAATGCTCAGATTGCTTATGTATTTCTGCAAAAAAAGTCATCAGGGATATCCCTCGACGAAAGGAAGTTCTCAGTTACTTCGCCAGAATACCAAACTCGTTTGATTAAATTGCTACAGCTTATTGTAGGTCTTTGATAATAAATATTCTGAAAGTTAGAGGTAGTATTTACCTTTCAGATTGTTCTTTTAACCGTATGCTACAACCCGATCCTAAAATAATGCAAAATTGGATCTCTCTTCATCCGTTTTCAAGAAACTACCCCTTTTCTGTCACATGCCTCCTCAGTTATATCAGGCTACTCGCAGTATATTCCGTAATCAACATTTGTTTCTGGTTAGTAATAGAAACCTTTTTACTTTCTAACCTAATAACTGTCTTACTTTAGAGTTCCATCGCCTTTCAAAGTTCGATTTGATCTTAGATGATATTTTCCAAGCATTCCCTTACGCAATGTAAACTAAACTTTGTGAATTGAAATGAACTATGACGTAGCATCACAAACGACAAGCCTCTTGCGCTGTGAAACGCTTTGTGTTATACTTAGATTTCTGTTGTGAAAATTCGTTCTTGCTACTTACTTCTGACATGAGAGACTGTTCTTTCACTTAATGAAATGGAGAACCATTGGGCAACATATCCAGTATTTACCTACACTACTAAGGAAAACCACGAACCACCACAGTCGGTAGTTTCAGTACGACTCGTCAGTGGATTGTTGTGAATTCAATCAATTTTGTTTATAAAGTTGACATTCATGATTTTAAGTAAAAAATCCCTTTTTAAATTTTCCTTGCGTAGTGTCACTCTTCATGTTTCTTGACGAAGATTAAAACGTTAGATGGTGAATAGTATCGAAACAAAGCATATAATCCCTCAAAGAAATCTAAATCAAATTAAACCTTTATTACTTACTTGCTAGGTAGCTATAGAAGTACAATCATTATCCATAATAACTTTCACCTTTGTCATTTCGTAATATTTCGCTTTTACACAACCTTAGACGTGTTTATTAAGAAAGGCTTAAATAAATCCTCGGTTTTAAAGGATTAATCTCTTTATTCAAAGAATCCTTTAAAAGTGTTTAATTAATTCTTAATGAAAAAATGAGAGGTTAAGTCGAAAGAGAAAAAATCAGAACATAAAGCACTACGCCCACTGCGTTCCTTTATATTTATGTGCAAGATAAACACTGCTGTACACCACTGATAGTAATTAACCAACAAATTAAGTAGTAAACTCATTACTTTTATCTTATTATTCCATAAATAAATTTAAAGAAACGAACGTTAAGTTCTAAATTAAACCAAAATTTCTCCATGTGATACGATCACCTTGTTACTGCTTTATACATTTATAAACACCTACTCAAGTATAACCACTTGAACAACTACTTATACGTTATTAATACCATCTTGAAAATCATGCTAATGAAAAGGCTTTCATCTACGTCAGCAGCTACGAAATCCGAGATAAAATATTAAACTACATCGAAATCAAGTTTACTTTCATATTTCAGTAAGCACATAAAAGGTATAAAGTAGATTTAATTAAACTTTTAATTTAAATATCAATATAAGCAATAAAATAAAATGCTGCTCCGGCATACATTTTAAAACAAGGCACAAAGCGAACAACCGCAAAAGTTAGTTTTTCTCATTTTCGAGAGAACCATTCCAGTTAGTTACACAGTATTTTCAAAATGACTACGCACTTCCGGAATGCACATTTATCACCTTGTCGGGACGCAGGAACACAGAAGTTGTATTTTTAGGTCGTGTAAAAAGTTGTGGGTTTTTAAAATTGGTTAACAGGCAGATCTTAAAATCCCATATAGTAGTTAATTCATTTATTATTGTTTTTTCGATATTACTATTATATTATTATGTATTCATTGTGATAGTTATGATCAGTATCTCCAAGACTGTAAATGGTAATATTAGATATTATCTCGTCGTAGAGTTACATAAAATAAGTCAATTTCAGATTCACATATAGCTTTTTTTGCGAATTTCTAAATTCAAAATTTTTTTTCATATATTTAAAAAACTCAAAAAATCAAACTCAATTACTGCTTCTAAAAAAGATAAATCGGAATTCAAGGAAAAACTTATAACTCGACCAATAAATACTGAGCCAAATGACAAATAACTCTCAAAAATTTCAATTTCTTAATCTTTATACTCCGATTGATGGATTGTTTTTCCGAATGAATTTCCGTTTTCGAAATATTAAAATTTCCTATTTCAATCTGATTTTACCTATAGGGAAAATAAAGGCTTTAACAAATTTTTAATAAATCGCAAGTTAGATGGTTAGTAAACAACGGACAATTTTTTTAGTGAGACAAAGTTTGAAGTCACTGCAGCGGCAAATTTCGACTTTCGTGGGGCCTCATACCAATATTGACAGCAGAGCTAAGGCGCATTACCAATTACGTCTAATAAATGTAATGTAATTGCTTTTAAATTTCATTACTTGCAAAAATAAGTAATGCCATTACCCAGTACCGAGTAATTGGTAATTGATAAATCAATATTACTTTTACATTAATTGTACATTTATTTTGGATCAATAAGAAATACATAGATGTCCCTTTTTTATGTCTTTCGCCCTTTTGTCTTCAAGTTTTTGAGCTTCGTGAGTGATTTGCTGACTGTGTGGTGGGAGGATGCCCTATGTTCGAATACCATACATCTTACCTTTTCCAGGTTAAAAATGAAACCCCTTTTTTATATGCTAATTGCCTTAGTTTTTAGTGTTGTGACTTAATAGTTTCACAAAAAACTGGTGGAAAACTGCATTTTTGTAGATATTTTTCGTTAATGCTGAATCACAATCATTAAGTATTATCAAGTGCTGTAAAACAAGGACAGTATCAACGGGCATGAGTACAACTTACATACATATGGAGGGAAAATTCTTCACGAAATCAATTTTTTAATTTGTCCAAGAAATGAAACTCTTAAAGAGTCGCAACATTCAGAATTTTTCGATTTTTTTTTTCAAGTTTTTTATGATGAGTTCCTAATGTGAAATTCGGCGGGATGTTTTTAATGTGGGAAAGATGATAGAAAATTTAATTTATTCTTGATTTTCCTATTTTCACATGATGTTTTCTACCGATATACCGTGAGAGGCATAGTTATTTATTTCTATGTACTCAGAAATTTTTATATACCATTTTCGACAAATGTACAATAATAATATCAAAATACAAGGCTGAAACATGAACACAGCATACAGTACCATATAAGAAAACGGGCCAGAGAAGAAAGAAATACAGGGAAATCAGTCAAGATTGGTCATCAAAAGTTTATAATCGAAGGAGTAACATGGAATATATGTATACAAAAATATTTTAGAAAAAGAAACAAAAAACGATCGCACTCTGAGAAACTGATACATAGTTTCAAGAAATACAAAAGATGGAAAAAGGAAAAACCGTGATAATCAGATAGTAGAGACGACTAAGCGGTGTTTAAGGAATAAAAAACGAAGATTGGAAGAACAAAAATATGTAAAGGCGAATAAAATAACCGGAGAACTAATCAGAGTAGGAGAACCTGAAATGTGAGAGAGACAAATGAAGAAGGATCGATAAAGAATCTGGAATTTGGTAAGAATAACGCTGGAAGAAGGCTGATAGTAAAGTATTGGTAGAGGGTAAAAACTTTAGGGCATTCAGAGTCAAAAGAGGATTAAAGCAAAGGGACCCCTTATCACGTTATTGTTCAACTTAATATTAGAAGTGGTTATGAGCAAAAGTGGAATAAAGACAAACAATATTCTCTACTACAGCTGACACCAAGTAACGGCCTACGCAGATGATGTAGTCCTATTAGCAAAATCACGGGAAGAGCTAAAACAAATTTTTAAAAAACTAGAAGAGCATCAAAATATTATGGATTCGTAATTAATGAAGAGAAGACTAAGTTCATGGAAACAAGAACAGGAGCAAACGGAGCAGAAAATAAACTAAGAGTGGAAATGGAAAATAAGGAATATCAGTTTGAAAAAGTAAGCCAATTCGAATACCTCGACGTCACACTAACTCAAAATTGTAATGAGGAACCGAAAATAAATAAGTAAAAGACTGGCAAAAAGAAGTAATGCTACGAGAGCCCTAGCCAGAGTGTTAAAATCGAAAAACATCTCCAAAAATGCAAAATTGGGAGTACATATATAAAACAGTGATAAGGTCATCGGTGTTTTATGGAAGTGAAATCTGGATAATGAACAAAAACGTACAAAAAAAAGTTGGACACATGGGAAAGTAAAGTGCTGAGGAGGATACTAGGAGGAACCAAGGATGAAAATGGACAATAGAGAAGACTGTACAACCGCAAAGTGGCGGAAAGATACAAACATCCAAATATCACAGGTGTAATCAGAGCTCAAAGAATAGGAATTAGGTTGGGACATGTACATAGAATGTCGGAAACTAGACCAGCAAAAAAATTATTGGGAGGAGTAGGCGAAAAGAAGAGAAGGGGGCGTCCAAAAAGGCAATGGCAAGATGCGATTAAATAAGATTTAACACGACTCGATGTAAAAAACTGGCAAGCAGTGGCTGAGGACAGATCCAAATGGAAAGAGCTGGTTTAGAGACTCAAAGCCATAAGCCTTTAAGGCTTGCAGTGCTCATTTACTATTATATTATTAAGGTTGAGTTTTTAACTCTTAAAATAGAGTTTTAAATGTGGTTGGAAATGACGGGAATCTTCATTTGTGATAATGGAAGATTTGGTTTTTAAATTGGCAACACTGGTAAGGAATCCTCCTCAGACTCCATACCAAGAATGAGCCCCCGTCGGACTCTTCAAACTTGGACTATAAAATAAAGGTAAAGGTCTGTCGCCGCTTCGAATACTCCAAAATCCGTCCTGAGATTCCAAACAACCAATGATTACTGATTACTAAATGGTGCTCTGCGATTTACCAGCTTTTTCATAACCTCAATCGGCAACCGACCTTGTCCTCAAATTACCGGTCGTGCCGGTGAAATACCGACCAGATGGCAACCCTAGCCAAAACAGATGTTTGTTAATCTTACTTTCAAGTTGCTCATTCATTCTATGTAATCCTTCAGATTGTCATTTTAGATTGTATGACATGTTTTAAATTTTAAAGAAAACATTCTAAGAATCTTTTTTAATCAAGTTGCACCACCAAACTTACTTTATCTGTACGAGCCATCTGGAAATTTCTTTTGAGCGTCATAGTTTAGAAACATTTCTTATACATCATGGTCATTACCACCTTTTTGGAAAACTTACTATGTATTTGTTTTAGTGACCACGCGTCCATCTATAACTGAGATATATTTAATGAAAACATTTGCTTTTACGGATAGATATATGTTTCTAAGGTCTTCTGTTTGTTTTACATCATTAAACTGAGATTGCTCGTAGCAAGTACGCGATCATAACCAAAATTATCGGGCACAGCACCTGAGCATATCGTTATATTCTTGCATTTTTTCAACAATTGCGAGCTAATATCTGGACAATGGGCATTTTCTGAATCAATCCTAATGGAATCATTTTGGTCGGATTCTTTCCGGTCTTGCTGAAAAACTTCCTCGGCCCACATAACACCGATCGTTTTGCTTGCCTCTAGACTGCTCTACAATTTGATTTTATACGATTCCGTGGTATCCGGTTTGTTTTCTCGCTTATAAACGATTCAACAAGTTTCTTTCTCGCAATATTAGGGTCCTCAATTCTTTTGCTCCCTTCTAACTTTTTCTATCACTTATTTCTGGTAATTACGTGATCTGTAATTGTTTTGCTTCCTTGTAAACTGCTCTACGACTTGAGTTCTTGCGATTCCTCGGTCTCTAATTTTTTGCCCCTTTCTACGATTTGGTTTCTGGGGATTCCATGATCCCCGATTTCTTTCCTCGCTTTCGACAACTATTTGATTTCTCATGATCCCATGCTCTCTTAATTTTTTGCTCGCTTCTACTTTACGACTTAGTTTCTCGTGATTTTATGATTTCCGATTTTTTGTTGACTTCTAAACTGCTCGGAGTGGCGGCGTTTTCATTTCTTGCGATCGTTTAGTAGAAATCACAAAATCTAATAGTTTTTCTCCTCTTTTAAAAATGATACTGTTTGATATGTAGGGGCCAGGAAACGTCAGAAGATTTCCGTTCAGAACTAGAGAAAAGGTAAGATTTTGCAAGGTAGAAATTACATTCTTGTTTTCTCCTACTCCCTTATCCAGCGTTACACACTGTGCATTTAGTTATACCCAAGAATAGTTTCTAAGTTTCTGAGTTGCTTACAAATGAAATGCCAGTCGATCAACGCTATCGGTTTGTAACAAAAATCATGTCGACTATATTTATTGCCATCAGCGTCATTCAAGTTTCCTCCCAGTCTTCTGTCTCAGCAATGATGTCCAAGTCATTGTAGTTCTGAGTTAATACTGATTTAAATTGTGTGTTGTTTACTCCTGGCCTGCTAGTGTAGAAATAGAATTCGGTACTTGAAGGTTTGATCAGTTTGAATATTTCTGCATCTTATTCAGATGACATTGTGACAACATCCTTTGAGTCAATATAGTTGGCGGTATTTACAGAAGATACTTCTTGTTATCAACTGTCACTCTTTCGTGTTTACAGCTCAAAGTTTTTGTTTTGCATTTTTGTCGTGGGATGCGTCAGTTTCAAGTATTATAAACTGCACTTTCTGAAACCTTCGACTTAATTTAGTGGTGCTGAATTTTTTATTTTTTCGTTTAATATAACAACGGTTTTCGTCTTGTCCATCTATCCATCACATTAACATGAATGATTTATTACGTTCCAACTTTAGCACTACATTTTAATATATTAAAACTGCAATATATTTTGTTTCTTTGTAAAGTAATAAATCAGGCTGATTCTACAATTGTATAACCTTAGCGTTTTATTACCCATGCATGATGAATGAATTATGTAAGTTTTATGGCCCATATTTAAACAGGTTGTCCGAAAGAGTTCTTAAAACGCATTTTCACGCATCTCAAATATCTGATAAGTGTTTACTTTCATGAAAGGCATTTTGTAGCTACCGTAAAATAAAAATCTTCGTCATTTTATTTGTTAATAAAATTATCTGAAGAATGTTGGTACCTATTACAGTTCTCTGACTAGAAACAATGTCCTACATTTTTCACATTCTTCTGTACCTATTTTACTATTCCCATTAAATTATAATAAATTCGAACACAACACAGGAAGTATTAAAGTACTTCTAACATTTTTTAATATCGCGGAAGAAATAAATACATCCAGGAAAAAGCTAGATTAAAAAGAAAAACCTTCATGAATATTCCTTGTTCTTGCGCTACAGCTTATTAAAACCGCCTTATATTTTATGTCATAATATAATATTGCATAATTTTATAAACTATAGCATTTAATCCTTCGTCTTGGTAGAAATTACACAGGTGCATCGTAAAAATTGATATAATCAAATTGCGCAATAAACGCTAAGAACTCGTTTCAGAGGGGCCAAAATACCATTTATTAAGGCACATGCTTGAAACATTAATTGTTAGGGTGCGGAAGAACAGACGAAGGAAAACAGAGGGAAGCGCAGTTCAGTGAATCTCGTCACATCTTTTGTAAGCAAAGTAGAGTGAAATTAATTTAATATAAAGCAGTACCATTTCACACTCCGAAATAACAGTCAGTAAGGTGGAGGGAAGTGGAAATACACTCACTTGATATACTACACATATACGTGCGTGCATGTATGGAACTATTCCCGAGCAACTAATTAATTAAGAACCAATTTTACAGTTAATATATGTACTAGGGTATATCCTTAACTTACTTTGTCACTATTATGGTTAAGATGAATTAAGAGAGAAGAGATTCAAGGAAGATAGAAAAGGGGAAACTTGCCTGTTCTGAATGCTCTTTACGTTTGATACAGACGAAATTCTAAAGTAAACAAGAAAGAAAAATATTAAAAAAGGAGAAAGCGGACAATCCTTCTTCGGAGAGATTTGCTTTTTATATGCATTGACATATCAACCACATCTAAATCCCGTTGTCAAAAGAGCTTATCGTATTATACCATTCCTAGAAAAGTAGTATCTAGACCTGAAATGGAATAACTTCTGGATAGTTTACATATTATCTAGTAAAATCTATAAAAATGAAAATATTTTAGTTTTAACAAAAAGATTTTTGTTAAATGAATTTTACACAAACGAGACAGTAAAATGGCTCGAAATGGTAATGGTGTAAAGATCAAGAAATCCGAAACTGGAGTCCTGTTGACCCGGGTAGGCTATTGTTAACGAGGAGCGTGAACTCGAGAAAGTGAAATTCTCTTGTGATGACAAATATCCTGCCTGTCTAGTGCTATCATATTACATAACTCCATTATGAAATTCCATTTAAATGAAGCAGTTTCGATCTAACCGTAACCAAGCACTATTACTGCTAACGTTATTGTACCTGCAATTAACAAAAATAATTTGCATTTGACAATTTCAGTATTTGACCCATTTATACAGGGTGTTTTACTTAATTTAATTAGGAGAAAATTCAAACACGGTTGCGTTTGGCACTAAATGTAGCAATTTTATATTATGTTATACAGGGTGTTACGTGTATGAGCGACATAATATATCTTTTTTACTTTAAATATTCGTTTTTGATATTCTTATATATTTGAATATCCCATAAAATTAGCTTTCCATCTGCATGCATCGTTTTGTTAATTTTGGATTCTTTAAGCTGCTGAGTATCACAAGAAAATTTCCTTCAACTTCTCGATAAGATAGTTAGAAAAGCATAAAGCAGACGAACTTCAAATGTAAATCTTAAATTTTTTGAACGTAGCACTTTGTATATTTTACATACGTAGTTGGATTTACAATTAGATTTTCTAGGGATTAATACCCAAATACATATATCTAACTATTTGTATGACAGACAAAACATTAGAAGGAGACTTTAGATTTGTTAGACACTATCGGTAAGTCCTACTGTCAAATGCACTGTCGATCAAAATTTCCCATCGCATTCGTAAAGGGTTTTTTCTACAAGTGTGAACTCTTCATATGAACCTGTACTTAAAGTAAAACGCATAGTAGATCAGTGGTTCTTAATCGGTGTCCCGTAAACTTGTTAGCGTTCCGAAAGATTATGAAGAACCAGGAAAGACTGTACGCAATCTTTAGTAGAAAGTATATTCAATCATAGTTTTCATATTAATTTCATGATTGTAATGAATGACTTCAAAATGTCAATACTAATTCTCCTGTTCTCAAGCGAAATTTGCTTTTCTTAGGTTAACCGAGGTAAAAATGGAGTTATGTTAGATAAATATTGCTTCAGTTTGGCTATTTTGGATAGAGTGGTTAGATCAAACACCCAATCTGTATTGTAGATTTTAATGAAAATTGCTAATTCTCACAAGCTAAATGATCAAAATTATCGACAATAAAAATATTTAGTATTTGCTTTGTATGTAAGGCTAAGTTTTGTGGATTTTATCGTTGCCATTATTATATTTCAGGATTCCCGCTACAATTCTGTTAACTTAGTGTAGGCAATTCGTCTAGTTTAATTACATCGTAAGATTTTTAAGTTGCTGATTGCCATACGGAATTCCCCGTTTTACAGTTCCTTCAGATCTTTCGGGATTATTCGTTCTGCATTTCTGTGTAATGCAATTATCAGTTAAAGCAAATTAATCCCTAAAATAGGCAAGCTACAAGTAAAAAAGTTCAACATCTGCAAGGTAAGGACGCAATTAAAATTTGTAAAGGCTTGTGCATTGATGATAATTCCTGAAGCGTCTTGTTTTAAAACGTAATGCATCTGATGGTTAACGAACAGGTTGCTTTGAAATAGACTTTGCTTTGAATTTAATTCTACGAACTGCATTTCATTAATCCTAAACTTGCAGAATCAGAACAATTCTGGCATTGACCTCTCCCTTCCGTATTCCGTGTTCAAGTTATATTAAATTTCCTAATTAAAAAAACAAACGAATACACAAGAGACTTGTTGGTAACAAAAAACCTATATGACCCTTTTTCGAAAAGTTCATGTACCACAGGTCGGAAGGAAATGTCACATTACAAAACATAGTATAAACTCTACGGTAGAATGACAGTTTATTGCTACTAACCTGATAGCTGATACGACAACACTAAATCAATAAATAAATTCAACTTCATCTCCCAGATGAGATATGTCGTAATAATATAATAAGCAGCTGTATTCATTCAACTTTTATCTAATTAATTTTCTGACAGATCTTTACAGTTGCATCGATTTAGAATCAAACCAACTCACAAATAATCTTAATCTCAGCGTCATTGCAAGTAAATTAAGGAGCTTTTAAAAACAAACTAGTTATGAAACAATGCAATAAAGCAAGTGCTGTCCTTTGAAAACGAGATGCAGCAGCGATGTCGAGTTAAAAGCGCAGTCGTACCGAGGATTTTAATAACGACCACTTAAGAATAAATCCGATGAAGACATGCAACGCCGGGAATCTAACGAGAAGCTTAAAAGTAAGTGTCGCGTTGTATCTCATTTCCTACCGGAAGTAAAGCTCCATCATTACCAGCTGTTAATTGCGTTGTTAAGAACGTGACTTCGCTAGTGATGGAGATACAGGGATACTTATCCTACCTTAAAACGCGATTAAAACACTACATTTACACTTGCACTAAGAACTTCTACGGCCTCATACAATCCTGGCTTGTGAAACTACTTCTATGGTGTAGCACCTTCCAAACGAGCCTGATAAGATTGAAATTCGACTTAGTAACGGTGTAATATTATTGGTTGCATTATTTTTTGAAATTCCACAAATACAATTTTGTGCTCATCTTTTTTTCATGGAATCTTGTTATGCACTAGGATATTGGTTTTTAAAGTGCTTATTGTTTCGCAGGGAGACTTTTTTTTATTAAATACAACGGATATTCAACTTCCTGGAAATATTGATCTTGAAACTTTTTATATCCAGCTATAAAATGAAACATTAATTTTTTATAAAAGAATCCTATTGGAATATCGAAGTTTCTAAAGGGTATTTTCTTGGGAAATGTCTTAAAGAGATACAGGAAAAATAACTGGTCACGTTAGATCTTCGACATTAATACAGGATGTTGTACTAATCTTGCAGCCTGACCGAGAAATATTATCCTATGGAACAATTACTATATTATCATTGTTATTTGAAGCACAGTTAACATATCAATATAAGGAAATGTCTTAGAATTTCAGTTTTATGATCGAAATGTCGGTAATAATTTTTATTTTCTCTTTATTAGTAAATATTGATGGTGTTAGAAGATCCTAAAAGTGTAGGACGTTATTGAATTCTGGGTTGCAAATTAATTTCATAACTGACTAAAAGTTTCGGTATATCTAGAGATTGCCAGTCAGTTAATAAACATCAAAGAAAGTTGAATTCTATTTTTACTGCGTTAGAAATATGTATTAGTTGCAGTGCAAAATGCTTATGAAGTTTCTGCAATAAATATCATGATGGTGCTGCACGGTCAACTTTCACTCCTAGTTTACGAATTATTAATTATCGACGAACCTGACACAAGCACAAGTTTAAATACCTACACCAAGTTGCATTTGCATTTAAAAATAAATTTTATACTGTTATTTGACTCATTTTACTTTAATTTAAGATTTAGTCCTTCAAAGTTTTACAATTGACTACTACATTACCAGACAAAATCAAATAAAAATAGCATACTACTCGGAAAGGCTGGTGCTAGCATATTATCCGATTAAAGTTCATAAACAATTTTCAGCAGCTGTGTCAAGTGTTAATATAATTAAATGTGCCTTGTTAACAATTATTTGGAAGATTTACGAACCAGAATTAACGCGGTCCGCGCTTCGGTTAATATTTAATTAACTCTTATTAAATATTCCGATAGTAACCCTTATAGCTGGGCGTCCAAACTGACCAGCGACCCAAAACTTTATTTAATAACAACATAATGTACACCTACTATCGTCAAGTTAAAATACAACAGGTGACTTTTAAAGGCAAAGTTTAAAACAATGTACGGTATTTGATGGTTTATGGTAATTTTGTTCATTTTTGCCTATTGGATTTATTGCAAAATTCGCTAATTGTTTACATAAATTAAAAGTTTGCAGTAAAATCATTATATAAAGTTTGGGGTCGCCCTAAATTATTTCCTAATCCCTAAACTAATATTGCAGTTTCAAAATAGGTGATTAATAAGCACAACGGCTAAAAATATTTGCCCCATTATAATTAAAAATATCTGAAAATAACTCTTACACAATATAAATTTTGGCATTTGTAGGTATTGACTTAACAAAAAGTAAGTAGTACTCTGATAGAACTCTTCATTTTAAACTAAAACTGATGACAATTTTAAAATTATTATATTTATAGAAAGTTAAACCTTATCATTCACAGAGAAATGGTTTTTTTATGTTGCAGACACGAAACGCAAATAAAATAGAAAAGCTAATAAACTAATCTCTACGTCCAAATTATTAATTAATACTGAGAGATGATAGAAACTGAATTCTATTCTTGTAATTTTTATAGTTTGCAACACATGTTGCCTCTATGTTGTAGGATAACGGCCGTTGGCCGAAATAACTGCACAATTCTAGGATTGGGTATCCCGATTTGCGCAAACCCCGAAATCAACTAAAAAGAAAACATCTTGAAAAATTGGATGGTACTCCTGCATCTTAAACTGACAGTGGCCAAAAAATTGCCAAATAAAAAGAAAATAAACGAAATAATACAATTAAAAATCTGCTTCAACATTGGTTTTTAATACATTAATTGCATTTAATTAATTTTAATTATAGTAATATAAATAAAAATAAAAAACAACAAATTATTTAATAAAACAATTACATTACAAAATTACATTAATTTTTCTATAAACATATTCTTCATAGCTACCGTTTACAATAATAAAA
>VTPC01000910.1:251984-287450 GCA_011009095.1 Ignelater luminosus
ATTTTCGTTCTATTTATTTATTCCTGCCAATTAAAAATTCCACAACTTGTGTAATTATTTCGAAATTTTAAATGCCTGCAACAAGGCAAGCGTTTCGAATTGGACCTACGTCCATTGACATTTTCTATTGGGAATGACTTCAGAAACATGCTCCTCGCGTATGTTCAGGACTGTATGCCCCTTTTGCCTACGCGACCCAATACCTTTATTTGTAGTTCACAACAACCTACATTTCAAGCTTGACACAAAAAGAAATTTCTAAAACCCCACATGTATATTTTTCCCTTCATACTGATTCTGACTCATACTCGGACAATTTGATGAAACTTGATGTATCAAATGTCCTCAGATAATAAAAAAAATATGTTTTAGATATCAAGAGCAAAAAATAAAGTATTACTAAGTAGGAGTTAGAAAAACTAAAACGTTTCTTTTCCCAAGTTCAGAGACTACTTAAAAGCTTATGCAATCTTTTCATCTTCTGGTAGACTAAGCCCGACCAGTTGGCATGACGAGATTCCCTATAGAAATTACATCGATAGAAGGAATACAGAATATAGCAGATATTGAGGAGTAGAAAAAAGGAAAAGAAATGTTACTTTCGCTTCATTTTCATATTATTCTCCCAAAACATAGCTCAGCCTCCATCTGACGTATGTAGAAATGAGTGAAATGACATAATAGCATAAACTTTTGTTTCACATCTTGAAAAAATGGGAAAGAAAGCTCGAGTTACTAGAATTGCCACAGCCTGATTGTACCGATATGCCGATTCTTCTTATGTCTGCAATTCTGGAACGACCAAGTTTTACCCATTCGTAAAGGTATCAGATTGTGGTATGGTCTTTGAAGACTAGTAGACCAATAAGCTCTCTTCTGGTTTACTGGTTCGGTTTTTAGAATTGAACCTATTTAAGTAAGGATATTTTTTGTTGTAAGTTTGCCAAGATATTTTAAAAAGTAAATTAGAATTTTTCCATTTTTCCATGTGAAATTTTTTTTAATTTTCGTTCTATTTATTTATTCCTGCCAATTAAAAATTCCACAACTTGTGTAATTATTTCGAAATTTTAAACGCCTGCAACAAGGCAAGCGTTTCGAATTGGACCTACGTCCATTGACATTTTCTATTCCAAGATGAGATCAGGAGCACATTGAACCTAGCGCAACCTACCTTAGCTCATTCCAGTAATTTGTCAATAGTGAATTTACGTAAACAGTTACACTCTGAATACAGCACAGTATCTGTGCCAGCGAATTAAAATGATCTAATTTTTAGATTTTAGATAACAGCTGGCAACAATTTTCTTGTTTTGAGTAAAGTAAGGTAATGACTTTTGCTAAACACTGACATTTTACGTTTGACAGTATATGCTAACTCTAAATCATTTCTTGTGTCCAGGAGCAGTGAGCAAGTGGTAGCATTGGTATCATAAACTTCCTGAACGATTGACAGCGAACGCCTATTCTGTCAACGCAAGGGCAGCACTTTTAAATGCGCTTTCTTCACTGACGCCGCGGCGTCTAATTAAGAATTCAGCAGGGTCAATACCAAATGCTTGTAAACACTTAACATATTTCCTGTAGTGTGTTTAATATTCCGTGCCTTGACCTGGACTTCCTTAATTAGGTTAGCTTAGGTCTGGGCTAGGATAGATTGTGTTGGGTTCAATTTGAGTCGGCTCTGAAACTTTAGAAGGTGTCAGAAGATAGCACAATGGAATTTTGTTAATTTTTCAAAAACTTTTTGGGCCACTGCAGATGACATATTGGAAGTCGCAGCCCGGCCACTCTACAAACAAAGATGACCCTAATCGGTGGGCGCCGCAGACAGTTAAAAGAAAAGGAGTGCAGGAAAACGACACGACCGTTGGCTGATACCCAGCCAGAATCGCAGTGAAGGCGTAGGGTGAAGCAATCACTCATTTTCAACTATTAGAAGTTTCTGGTTAAAAAAACGCATATTTCTCGGCAAAAGAACACTAAAATTCGTTCTGCTGATTCGGAAAAAGACAAGTTAAATGGCAAGAGGTCAAGCAAACTTACTGTAGTAGATTGATGCAATTGGTTCATAATTTTTTTGAAGGTTCTTCAAACTGTTACTACTTTTGTAAATATTTTGACTCGAAGTCAAACGATTATTTTTTTATGCACTGGAAATTGAATGAAAGTGTGCACTCTTATTAAGTTGCTCGCTTACGAGTAGCGTGAAAACCATGAACGTTCTTAATTACAATGCGTTGTTTAGCAAGCCTTCAGATACCTTAAAGAATAATATTGTAACGTTCACTTTTTGTTCCCGTTACCTGTGCTGTAGTTAAACTGTGCTGTTGATGTGATCTTACATTTTTTGTAGTCTTCTCTTGTTAAAGTTTTTTAGTACTTGTGAGTTCACACTGATAGGTTGATTACTTTTTTTTTGTAGCTTTTGATTATTGAGATCAATTAGGGTCGACGATCTTTTCTATTTTATATATTATAGCACGCGGAACACAGGGTATAATTCTTCCAACATTTAAATTTATTTTTATTATTGCAGCATTTTGAACTGCTGCTTGTATTTCTGTTTAATTTATTTCAAAATCGATCTAGTAAACAATTTGATAAGGGTTGGTTTTTCTTATTACGATTTAGTAACTGTAATTTAAGGTTTCTTTTTTAATTATTATGTTTCAATTTTTCTCACACTTTTGTTTTAAAATTTAAATAAGTAACCAGGTGTAGTTGGTAGATGTTAGTTTCTTACTTGGTTCATTTTTCTTAAAGGTAGCCTATGTAGGGTTGATCTTTTGTTTTATGGTTTATCCAAAATGAATTGAAAGTGAGACTTCCGTACCAGCTCATTTGGTTTTATTTAATTTTAAATTGTAATTTACAATTACGCCCTTCGTGGGATGTATCACCTTATCGATTTAGTTTACCTTATAATTGTTGCTTAGTCATGTTGTTTTATTATCAGAGATTCTCATTACAAAGTCTTCTTTTAATCATTTAAAATTTAATTTTCGAAATCCGAGACTTCTGATTGGATCCAGTTCGGACGGTAGGAGTCTTAGCTTCGCGCAGGGAAATCTTAGTAGAGCGGAAGACTTCATGTAGATGCATTGGATGGTAATATTGTGTCCAGGGGTACTAGAATTCCTCGAGTTCTGTAATAAGTCTCAATCAAGAAAGCTAAGCGGTTTTGTCTTGTTTTTTGTACTAGGGTTCATGGGAGATATTTTTTTTCGTTAGCTTGTTAACACACCCTGTGAATTTCTTTTGGTGATTACATTTGGAGATTTCTTTCTCGGATCGAGAAAATATTCTGGAATTTTCATGGAGGGTTAAGTCTCATCTAGTCAAATCCGCACAGTAAGGAAATTCCATTCTAGGGTCGATCGAGACATCGGGTTCGGCACATATGACTGTCGTCCTAGATTTTAGTTCTACATTTAAAAATTTCGCCTTCAAATGATTGATTATCTTATTAATTAATTTTTATATTTATTAAATTCTAAAATTATCTTGCTTCACTTTGATGCATTCTTACAATTTTTTTTTTTTAGTTAAAACAGTTTTGGTTCAGATTTCTTTTTAGTATATTTTGTTTGAAAAAAAATTACGAAGCATAGGTTGAGAGAGGTTGTTTCGCGTTGGTTTGT
This sequence comes from Ignelater luminosus, assembly GCA_011009095.1. Taxonomy (NCBI): domain Eukaryota; kingdom Metazoa; phylum Arthropoda; class Insecta; order Coleoptera; family Elateridae; genus Ignelater; species Ignelater luminosus. The sequence goes on from VTPC01000910.1 coordinate 255,629, forward strand.
TACAGCGCTGTAACTTCAGAGACAGGGACTCGTGGTAAGTCTGAGTTTTCTTTACCCTCTTGGGCGACGTTTCATAAGTTTGTTGTTTGAAACTTTCTTTCTTTCGATTTGCTGCTTAATTATTAAATTTTCGGTTGTATTAATTTTTTTGCATTAGTTGTTTGACTTTTCAAAATTTTATTACAATTAAATAGTGGAGATAAATAGAATGTATTGAGTGATTTTAACTTTATTCAATGGTATTTATTCTGGATGTTGAGATTAAATATTTTATTATTGCTTCTGAAAAATTTAATATTATTATTTGGAAATCGTTCTCAAACTTTGTTATTGAAATTAAATATTTTCTAATATTTGTTGATGACTTTATATAATTAAGTTTTACTAGTTTGAAATATTATCAAATCTTTTATTCTTGTCTTAAAAAAGACTCTGTTTTACTGTATGTATAACTTCCTTAGCCACACTCAAGGCCACCCACTGAGTCTAGAAGGCCCAAGACCAAAAAGCGTCTTAGTTAAATTAATTCATCTTGTAACGCAAGGTTACGTTACAATATGATCATAACTATTCAAGAAACATTTTTGAATTTCGGGGTTAAAGGCATTCCCTTAATGATACACAAAAATTACTATGCAATACATGAATCAAAATAACGATTTTAAAGACTTCTCTTTATATTATGGTTGCGGTCACTAACCTAAACTAAACAAGACTAATAAGATAAGGATTAACTACGTTACCATTACGGAAGAGCTTAAAATACACACGTACAACTAAAACACGAAATGTGTTCGCGTGCGAACATGATGGTCGTAAACGGTTGAAACGTGCCATCCCTTTGACTATCACATAACGCATCAATGGTTTTTATTATGGAATCACAGGCTTACGAAGTAAACACGGCTCAAAGCATCCATGCACTGTTTATTATATGTACGTCAAAAATTAAAGGTGGGAAATAACAGATTTTATATGCAAATACACGAATATTCATCATCGAGCGGTTCGCTTAAAATATACGTGTGCCACAATATAATGATAAATTTGAAATGTTTCGGTGATGGATTGTTTCAGATTTATGGGTACATTTTTATTGTGTGTATAATAAAAAGCAAACAATAAGTTGTCAAGGATTTAAAAGTTAAATTCCAGTTTGTACCTTACGCAATATTTACGACGAGCTAGCATCATAAAATTAATTGGTTAATATATTTAGGTAACGGAAAACCATTCTGGATAGGGATCGTACCAAGGCACTAATAGGTAGGTAGCATATTTCCGATTCTTGCGTAAATTCTGTATTACGCACTGAAAATACACAGCGTGCCGCTTTTAAATATTATACCATCAATATTCTTCTTATACATTTTCATTGCGAGAGGTAGTCTGAATAATCCCATAATACCTTGATAAATGCTTTTCAAAATGTAATCCCCAAAGATCTTTATTTCTCTCTTTACAGATGTTAATACAAAATCATTCGCACAATATTCCCCAAAGGAAAATGCATTTAAACGATATTTAAACTACAAAACTTTTGATTTAATAGTAGAATATTTTTCTGGGTTTTAATAAAATGGAAGACATAAACACCCGGGCTTGAGTTCAATCTTTCAGGATATTTCCTTGCAGCTTCCATATTACGCGAGGATTTGTGATCCTATATAATTTCCTGTTTCTTAATAAAATAGGAAAGAGGGTAGAGGATCCAACAAAAAATAATCCAGACATGCGAAATAGGTCGGACATAAATTTAGATAAAAGTTTACATCTTAATGCCGCATTTTGCCTTTCATATTTAAATAATTATTACCCGTAGGATGGTGAAAAATTCAATTATAAAATGGAAAAATCTAATTTGCAATAGATTTATTTAATTTATTACCAAAAACTCACGTAAAGTCCTCATAAATCTCCTCCTTTTAAGTTTCAAAAAGTACCACCCTCTTTCAGTTTACGGTTAGGTTTAAAGGATTCTAAGTATTTCAGCTATAAATCCAGGTGAACATACTGCGAATGCTTGCAGAATTTGAAATCAATGGATGGGTTAACCTCTACTACAACAGTTGACCTCTCCTTCTGTTGCAGAAACTAACATAAGAAATAACCAACCACGTTAAATATCGTCTACAATATAACGGATTTTCAACGTTACAATTAGTCTGTGTTGTTGATGCGATGCATAATAGTAGTTATAGTAAGATGTTAATGGTGGAATGTTAAATGAAACATCCAGGATTAAATCATTATCAAGTGTTGTTTTTTTTTTAATAAATAATGGATATGCAGAAAAACCGCAACCGCAACGTTTTACGTCGCAATAAAAAAAGGAAAGAAAATAAAAAGTAAATATTAGAACACACTGATGAAGTACAGCGCCATGGAAAAGTATCCTGAAAACATCAATATTTATGATCATTAAATTTTATGGCAAGCTCCTTTAATAAGTAAAATTCGAAAATGATAGTTACAGAACCGTTAAGACTCAAGATTTATTATCTAATTTGAGAAGTTTCAAATTAACTCTAAAGTAGTATCTCACGGACAGAACACAATGCTTATAAAATTGAAAGAAATGAAAGGTTACAGTTAGGGATTAACATTATAACGTATCAAAGGTCAGCCACGATTACGAATAAAACAGGCAATAGAATTCGCTAATTGCAAGATTTTCTAAAAATACAGACAATTATCAATAATTGAAGAAATATGGTTCCTTCATGACATTAACAACATGTCATACTAAGCATAGTAACACAGTGTATTTTTAAGTTCAAAGTGCACGTCAAATAGATACGATTTTCTAGTCTCATCAGTCATCTTTCAGTTAGGAAAATTTCAAATAATAAGGTTGTGTAAAGTATTTATATAGTACATGTCAAACCTCTTTCTCCAATGTAGGATTAAACAGCTAGAATTTAAATTCATATTTATTCTCAATCACGTCACACCGACGGCCGTATTCTTTGTCAGTTATGAAACGAAGACGCATATTGTAGTAACATAAAGTAAAATACAAGCTCCAGACGTGTCACGCGAATATCGACCGAACAGCTGAGTTAAATCCTGTTAATATAAGGATCATTTTCGCAAAAAAAGCATTAGGTACTTTAGTGATTATTGTAAGTGAGCAGTGTTTTGCATTTAAACAAATAACATACCTACGGCAATAGAATTATCGAAAAAACCTTTGAGAACTGCTGAACCCTGCTGAGCTACAACCAGCTGTAAGTGCATAAGATGCTTTTAGGAAAATGACCCTTATGTCAACAGCGTTTGACTCAGCTGTCTGGTCGATATTGGCGTGACACGTCTGTAGTTTGTATTTTACTTTATGTTACTACAATATGCATCTTCGTTTAAGAACTGGCGAAGAATACGGCCCTCGGTGTGACGTGATTGAAAATAAATATGAATTTAAATTCTAGCTGTTTAATCCTATATCGGACAAAAAAGTTTGACATGTACTTTAGTGTATCATTTTTGCCAAACTAAATACAACACAATTGTTAAATCTTAAAATTGATATTTCAAAATTCTTATCTATCATGTAGCCGAACATATCAAATTGGAGCTATGAGCATATCTAGCTCGATGAGATCACTGCAACTATCCATCTAGACGAAGGTCGAAACATTCATGACTCGACAAGACTACAAAAGGCTATATTGAGATACAAGCGATAAGCTTGATGTTGTGTTTCAGAACTATAAATCATTTTCAAGCGCCAAAGATATTGCACGCCGACAGATATGCCGGTGTAAAAGAAGTTGCCTAACTTCTAGGGAAATTTTATATTTTAATATGATGAACATTCACTGGCTCAAGTGACAAAGTTCAATGCAAATCGCTGTTTACTAAAACATGTCGAGGTGATTCGAGAAAATGTGCCCATAGCATACGGCTCACCCCTAATCTTAAAATCCTGATTTCTGTCTAGTGCGACTGATGCGAAAACATTTTAAAAGCGGCACATCACTATATTAAGACAAAACGATTATTTTTGACTCTAAATTAATTTTGGAGAAACAGCACTGGTTATTGAGTCTGGTATAAGAATATTCCAATCGTGGGAAATGAGTTGAAGAAGTGGAAAAAAGCAACTCACTGTAAAAGTTCGATTAAATGTAAACAACAAAATAACCAATCGTTGAAACAGGTATTCAGCTTTACTAAAGCCGGTATGGCAAATAACAGTTGTTTAAAATGGGAGGCCCAAGACCATCGGGGATTACTATTAGTAAAACACTAGCACTAGTAGCAATAATAAAGCTATTGAAAATCAGAAAAACATGATGAACAACACGAACAAAGCCCCGTTCAGCAACATTATCTACAATAACTGAACTTTCAACATTCAAACTACACTCTGTATACCTTAACACTTAAACAACTTCAAATCGCACACACCTGAATATTCCTATCAACAAACATGTGCGCATTTTATACTATTGTCGACCACATTTGTGCTGATACCACAGTCGTCCACACAACGTTGAAAATGTCGCCATACACAAGCGAGAAGGTTGAAGGTATGATTTTGTGCTTTATAAAGCAGAATATGTCATATTGTATGATAATAAAAATGTTAAAACAACAAGGGATGGCCATAACAAAAGGAACCATAACCAACATGAAGAAACGGCAAGCAAATTCAACTACCAAACCTCCAAAATCGAAAAAACAACCTCGACCAACGCCGCTCTCAGACAACTGAACACTCTTAGAAAGAACTTAAGAAAACTAAACCCAAAGTTTCAGCGTCAGTTAGCAAAGATATATTCCATTAGTCCGACTACCATTCGTAACCGGGCGGAAGATTCAATCTAAAAATCGTGCTGAAAAGGAAATGCCATGCATTATCTGCAAACTTTTGAGGAGGACGACATCGAAAATTTATTACATTCGACGAATGCCTATTCACGCTCAATAATGGAACGGGGAATACAGAAATTCAATAGTCATGCTGCAGTACTTCCTCGTGTGCCGCATCCACAGGTGTAATTGGTCGGTATTTTGTAGAACCTGGGGTTAAAGCGAATGCCCGCTATTGCCAAACAAATATTTTACGTCGGATGGTAAAGAATGCCAAAGAACTGTACCCGCAAAACAATTACATTTTCCACCAATACAGTGTCCCGTATCATTACTCTACAATGGTTGCATCAGCAAACTATCAAGTTTATCACTCTTTTACAGTGGTTACCTAACAGCCCGGATGTTGCTCCTTTGGATTATCCCAAGAGGTTAGATAAGGCTATATCAGGCCTTAAAAAGTGCATTCGGGAAAAGGTTCAAAAGATCGCGCTTAGTTTAATTGATAATGTGTTAAGGGCTTGGCCCAAGCGTCTACGCAAAATTTATTATGCTAAGGGTAAATACATCGACCATACATTGTAATAACTTTAGTTAAAATAAAAATATTTTCGTTCAAATTTGTTTTAAGTGTTACGGTGTGCAGAGTGTATGAATATCGGTAGTGATCGGGTACATAAAAAGTTTACTCTTTTTCGGATTTAGAAGCTTTATTCAAACTTAAACTTGATTTCCATTTGGAAATTCCTCTCAAATCTAGATACCACAAAATCAGCCCACCTTCGGCTTCGAGAAAATCCCGTTGCAGTCAAGCTTTCGTCAAAAACACCTAAATTCTTCCCGAACCTCCACATTGTCATCCCACTAGAAACATGAGTGAGTAAAGAAAATTCCTCTGCGATAATTGTAGATCCTTGCGTAAGAAATTCGATCAGTAACGTTTACTAACAAGTCTAAATGGATCCTACAAATGCCTATAGGAAAAACATCTTTCTTCACCTTGGTGAGGCCAAACCCTAGATGTGCAGAATGAATAGATTCAGATACCCTAACGAAAGTTTCAGAGACTAGAACTTTTAGGTTATCAGGCTTCCTTAAACACCTCGATCGCGACTTTCTTGTGCGGCTTTTAGAATTAGCAATATCTGCAGATCTTCCGTATTTTAAACCATCTATGGACTTAATCTCAGTAGTCTAATGATCAAATAGAATTTTCATCTCTAGGAGACAGAAACTTGATACTTTCTCGATACCCGTTCTGGGTTTAACATGGCATGAGGACATTAAGATTAATCAATTTTTCGATACCGCAAGGCCAGCCAGTACTTGACAATACTTGCTGATTGATCTCGGCCTCTCTTTTTCTTGCATCAATCCCACTTGTTACAAATGGAGTTTAGATTATAGAACCACTTGGATCGATAGATTAAGAATTACCTACTAATCGTACTACCTGAATTCTTAAATATCGAGGTTGTCATGCCATCAAGACGTGTTCATGTTTGCTATAAGTCCGCGAATCTGAAGGAGACCAAATAATCACCATTCCATTTTTCACCTTCACGTCTCACTATACTTGTTGCACAAGCCAAGCCGCTTTGAGATTCAGAAATCTCTATCCCGAGCTGTCACGTGATAAGAATCTGACTTCCGAGAGATCCCGTTTTAAATCTTTTTGTCAAAGACAGTAGAATCGTGTTCTCCCGATTTTTAAAGGGATCCCATTCCGCTCCCTAAAGAACCGAAGTGTAAAATTTAAATATCAATTATGACATTTTTGGCTCATTTTATCATTTAGCAAACTGGTAAGCAGTATCATAGAAACTGAAACTTCGAAGTTCTACTGTCTCAAATATCTGAAGCTAACGAAGTAAGTTCTTCATTGCCCAAATCTCTTTTCTCTGAAAAATGTTTCAGCACCCAAGGTAAACCAAAAGCCAGTGGACCTCTTGAGCCAAGAGTGTCGGTATGGTCCATAGATGGCAACTAATCTACTAGACTTTAAGACAGCGCCAGTTTAAAGTGAGAGCAGAAAAACAAAACATCATCCTATTGTCCGAAATAGGAATGGCAATTCCGAATGACATTTTCGATCCCGGTATTTCGAGATTCAGAAATTTATGATCCCGGGATTGTATAAAACGTATCCAGACAAGTATGTAACACAGGAAACGTTATTATCAATTTTCCTTACAAAATCTTTTGCTTGTCCCAAAATGTTGATAGAATGTTGAAAGTTTTGGGATAAGTAAAAATACAGTGTCTCAGAAATCAATAAATATTTGTTCCATACTTTTCCGTACAATTGATAATAATCTTGAGGTAGATATGTACTCACCTACCTCATTTTTACTTCGCTACAGATGTACGATGCATTGTATTCTTTATTAGAAAGAGCAAAATAAAAAAATTAAGAATTGCAAAGTAATTTGATGCAACAGGTCCCAGTATCTGCCTTGCATTTAATGAGAAAGAGTTAAATTCACAAAAAGATATTTATTAAGGTCTCTGTTGAGCGACGAGAATACCATGCTCAGCTCGAAAATTCTGAGTGCAAGTCTTTTTTTTTTAAATTAAATGCAGCGGAGAAGATCCTGAGATTTTCAGCTACGTTTTTTTTTTTGGGTGGGATAGCAAGATTACAGTACCCAGTCCGAATGATCTTCCTAACGTATTTCAATTTCCTGTCGTCTGAAGGTTAGATAACTTCAAAAAGAAAAAATTATAGTATAGTCGTGCTAAGCTATTTCTCCTGGCTGGTCTACCCATTATGGCCTCATTCCCAATAAGTTTCAAGATAATGAATGGCATACTTTGGGTAGTCTTTTCTGGATATTCCCGTTTTCTTGTATAATTACCGCAATAATCAATGTTTTTAAAATTTTATTGTTTTAAAAATCCTGAATGCAATAAAGAGTAACAGTTCTAACAAATGCAATCGGTAGACATTTTTAATTCCTCAGATATCAAGAATGTAACTGAAATTATGAGTGTTTTGTCGTTTGTTGAAAACCTGATAATGAAAAGCAAATTGAACACCCGGATGTCATTTTCAACATATGTGTACATAGCGACAAATTACAAAACTGATCGAGTTGTAGATTGGTGAGATGAGCATTTGAGCAATGACAATTGATCGACGCCAAAATACAGTCTAATGCAATATAACTGGTGTACCATTCTAACTTCAACAGTTTGGATTGAGTTACCTAAAATGTGGAATGCGAGTTTTTTTTTGAACTCACATAGAATATTTATACTCAGGTTATACAATCTTTCAAAAAATATTTTCATTCTTTTGGGGCGATTTTATCTTGCACTACTAACCATCAACACAGTAAACTGAGTCAATTGTCTTTAATAAAACGACCCGTTTTTGTCGATTTTCTGCATTTAGTTTTAATCTTGATAATGGTAAAATATTTTCTTTGGATGGATGTATAAGTGGTGAGATTTCGAAATCAATCCGATAATAAATAAAGAAGATGCAGCGGTATGTTGATGAAGATGGGACACACCGTATAATAATGATTTGGTATCGTTTACTGCAGAATCTAAAATGATATCTTTTTAAAATTCAATTTGTTATCATCGTTAGTCGCTTTGAATAGAAATATTCATTTGGATTATTTAGAAGAAAGCAAGTTGATCGGTTGTAAGCATTATTATATTTACAATAAAAAATATTTTTTCGTTTAGGTTAATCAGCAGTTGTTATTTTAACTATGAGCCGAATGTTACTACGATATTTTCCGTATAACTTCAATCTATTGTAAGATTTATAAGCAACAAAAATCTACTATTACGGGCAGGTCGAGTTTTCAGCAAAGCAGCAACTCGAAAGCAACCAACATGACTCACCGTATCCAAATTAAAAAGGGAGGACACTTTTTTAATGAATCCATCCTGCTGCCGTTTCTTCTTTCTCGACGTCATACTCTTTTTTAAAAATCACTAAATGATTTTAAAGAGTTTACTATAACTAAAAAGGACACAACACTATGCACAAACTGCCATCCATTCTTTCTTATAATAATGAATGAATTGATATATATATATATTCGCGTGGTACATAAGTCACAAACGATGGTATTTTATTACAAAAAATATTTATTTCTTTTATTGTGCCTTAGAGACTGTAACAAATCGTTTGTTCGAAAATTAGAATTTTAGAATTAAAAAGTTTATAAACATCCAAAAATATAGAATTAATTATGATTACACCAACTTCTAAAAGTAACACGTAAAACAGTAGCATTCAAAACACTATACTTCTAACAGAAGAAGTATTATTTCGAGCATATGACACTGCGGCAGGATTCCATTCATAGGCCAGGCAATTAATGCAAACAAAGGTAAACTTCTATGAATAATACGAGTTAATATTTGGATTTTGAAAATAGGGCTTTGCTTCGAGTTTAATAATAGTTCATACTAAAGTTAATATTTACCTTTTATTCAGCCCCCTATATGTACCTTTTAAAATGCTGTACTAATTTTAAATGCTACCCGGAAGGCCAAAACTAAGTACTACTTGGTGTTTTACATGGAATTTAAAAAACTGTATTATACAGGGTGTCCTCACAGTCTATACGCCGAAAATAGCGCCGTTATTTAGAAAAATATCAAAAAAAATGTTATCGAGAGAAATTGCATACAACGACCGTCTTACTTTCTAAAATTATTCTCGACTGCACGAGCTGTTTCATAAAAGAATGCTATACATAAAATCTAAATATCTTTAAATGGAACAGTTTGTTATGCTTTGCTATTTTCTTATTCCTCGTCCAATCACATTGTATGATGATAGAGTTCCAGGGAATTTGACATTCAATTGTTTTTCAACAAACTCAGATCGCAAGAAAAAACTTTTCAGAATCGACCGTGGGAAAGAAATATGAACACCAAAATATTATTTGTCAATCAAAGGTCAAGCTGAACGCACTAACAAGTTATTTGAGAAAACTTCAGTAAAATGGTAATAGAAAGTTCTGAAAATGTTTTCAATACTAAGGAGCTTCGCTAAAAGAGATATGAAAGTTGAAAACGACACAAAGGGATAATTTTAGTAATACGGATATGTTTATCGTAACTTGAGCTATTTATTTTTCAATTGTTATGGAAGGTTTTGGAATTAAATCATTGTCACTGAACGTTTTACATCCCAAGCGAGCTCAATGCGGTATATTTCACCAGTCTAACTCAGATTCACTCAGGTTTTAAGTTCTTAAAGGTAACCCGTTATGTCTACGTGATCGAGAAGTGAAGTTCGTATCTGAGATTTGTCAATTCGTGAACGCATGCACGGAATGGTGTCCTTCTGATGGAAAGTTCATAACCTATCAACAGATTATGGAAGTGTTGCAGATGACTGTAACCATTTACAAGTTAGAAAGTATGTTTGGTTTGGGCCCCTCGTTTTCTCACTGACGAAAGCCATGCAAAGTAAACTGGTACATAGAAATGTTACAAGCATGGTTATCTGAAAACGAAAACATATTAAGAGGCATTTGCTGAAGAGTCGGCGTACAGTGACAGCTTCTTGGCACACAAAACAATGCTGGGCTAAAGGTAGTGGGTTTTTTCTAATGAATTTGGGCTTGACGGACTGCCTACAGTCTCGCTTGACTGGGGTCAATATGGGTTTTCAGGTATTTATTCTTGTTATCGCTAATTCTACGATACCACAAAATGTCGTTAAAATATGTCAAAACGTCATCAAAAGGACGATTTTGAAATACGACTGAGAATTCTTTTCTTTTATCGTCGTATCCTATCCAGAATTCAGAATCCCATTACTGACTTACACTGTGTGACTATGATTTATTTTTCCGAAGACAAACTAAAATGAAGTTGTGACACAGATCTACTAAACGAAAAGTGACATGTAACATGGTATCTGATTTCTTTCGAATAAAGGAACGTTTTGACTGTAATGAACATTTACAAAAAGCGCAGTTCAATTGTAACTATTCCAGAACTTATCTAGTAACCTACCATTGTCATTAAAAAGGCATATCTCATGTTGACCCTTGTTTCAGATTGAGTGTCTGCCAATAAAATCTACTTCCAAGATTTGAGAGTGGTATCTACGCTAATTTAGTGATGGCTACTCTGTATCGATATTAGACAGAATTGATTATTTTTATTTAAAAAAATCGATTTTGTAATTTGCATCTAGGCGTCTCGTTGCTTCAGCGCATCACTTGTTCTTGCAGTTCTTTGTTGTTCTATTGTATTTTGCTGGTTTGTACCAGCAATTTGTAGTTTTTATCATCATTTATACAAAGTTGAATTGAGCTTAATTGGAATAGAGAAGCTTTACATAAACGTAAGTAAAATGAAAAAAAGAAGCAGAAGTACAGCGTGGAACTTTTTTTATTAAATACAAAGACAGTGCATCCGCAACGTGCAAGTTGTGCACTAAAGCTATGAAGTGTTATGAGAATACAATAAATCTTAAAAACCATTTAAAAAGGCATCATAATACAGCGGAGATACAAGTTAATGATGACCATGAAACCAGGAGTAATGCTAGTGATGTAAGTAATGGCACTACTGATACAGAAACTGCAAACTACAAGTACGGCTTCATCTTCATTTTTATTTACAAATGCATCCCCATCGTTATCATAAGGCGAGTTGTCTTAAATCACGTTATAACATTTTGCTAATTATAAATAATAAAATTAACAAGTACTTTCTGTGCTCTTATAACTATAACGAATCGTCAAGAAAAATGAATTTTTCGATGTTTCAATTCTTTAAAAATTTAACGTAAGCAGGGTTAAATCTTTCAAGTTTTCATTTTATTATTTTTTTTAATTTTCAAAACCCAAAAATGACCTTAGTTTGTTAATTTAATTGGGCACTAGATTTAATTTGAGTTTCATTATAAGACTTAAACCTACGCGTTTAAATAAAGTTTTGTAGATGGACTAAGTAGTGGTTATTTCTGCTTCTTCATTAAAATCGCAATCATTTTAGTCTCGTCAAAAACGAAAAGATGAAAACTTACAGAAATTTCTGCAGAAAAATGTAAGTTGATTACCTCTTCAAAACTAAATGGCAGTCTACCATTGTAACGCCAACCCGCTTTTTTTCTTTTTGTTGTATTAGGTGGTGAAAGAACTGGTAAGCTGACAAATGCCATAGTGTTTATGATTGCAAAACACAATTTTCCTTTAAATATTTCACTAAAGTGGCTGTACAGCAATATAACTTGCCAGCTCGTAAAACTGTTATTGTTAATGGATGAGAAACATGCTATTTTATCAGGAATTTGTAAAAAAGAAGATTATCAGAAATTAAACATCTTTCAGCAACATGCGATGTGTGGACGAACACTAAATACCAAGAGCTATTTGAAAGCTACTGTACACTACAACGGAGCCAACATTGTCAAAGCAGTTCATGACAATCTTGGAAGATCTAAGTACTTACGTTGCTTTGCATACTGTCTTAATTTACTTTGCCAAAAAATACGTGAACATCAGGATGTCTCTTCATTAATTGCTACTGTAAAAGCCATTGCAGGATATTTTAAACACTGTGCCGCTGCAAACAGACGAATTACAAAAGATTACCAACTTAAAATTAATACAGTTGGAATAGCACATTCTACATGTTATGTAGCAGTTAGTAAACTATTGTTTACTTTAGTTTAAGTTCTTAATTAAATTTAAGTCTGGATATTTGTCTTTATTTTAGTTTTCCGAAATCATCACGCATGTCATCGGCAGCTGAAATTCAAATTGTTAAAGAATTGATTTTTATTCTAAGACCAATAGAAAATGTATCCAAAGATATTTATGATGATAGTTATGTTACTTGCAGTAGAATTGTCCCATTATTAAACGGTTTAGAAAAGCAAACTGAGAAATTAGATAGATCCCAATACAGATATAGAAAAATCCTTTCAATCATTAGAACTGGCAGAATTGACTAGTCGTTTCGGGAAGGCAGAAGAAGTTATTTTATCATCAGTTGCAACTCTATTATACCCAAGGTACTATAGACAATAATCACAACCGATAGTTTAATTAATTATTTTGTCTTAGATTTAAACGTTTTACATTTTAAAAATCCTATCATTATATCAAATGTCATCAAGAAAGTTAACCAATTATTAGCCGATCGAAATAAGGAACCCGAGAATATAGAGAATGAAGTAGAGCAATCTGAACCACAACAGCACGATGACGAAAGCATATGGAGCTTTCATACATGAACTTTTAAAAAAACAAAGAACACAACCACAAACAGAAGAAGAAAATGATTTATTTAAATTTTATTTAAGGCAACCAATTCTGCCAGTTTCATGTAATCCGATTTTGTATTGGCAAGACCAAAAAGCTGCATATCATACAGTGCGAATGCCGACTGTGAATAGCTTTAAATAAAAAATTCTCTGTGCATCCAAGGCCAAAATCCTGGGATACGTCAACCTTATTTCAGAATGTGGCATCTATTCTATTTTTCTTTACCCCCACGATTTTGATTCTCTTAAGAATTCTGGGTACGGCAAGCATACAATTATGTCACTGGTATAACTAGGAACGTGATATAAGAGGAGGGTTATTAATTTATTATATATTGTCTGAGAAATGTCACTTTATTAATGACTTTTGTGTTATCTAGTTGTTAGTAGTTGTGATGGAGTCTTGGCTGATCAAAAGAATACTGATACACAATAATCATCAAAGTAGGTAAATCAACAGTTGACGAATATTATAAAGCAATAAATTTTGTAATTGACAATTTGCCGATAGTACCCAATTTTTTATCCTTTTATCGTTGTATGTTGTTATCTATTAATTTAATGTAAAATGGTGCGTTATTTAACCGAAGATTAAAAATTGAAATTTTGATTATGAAGGGATACGGATATAGCAACATACTCAAGAAGTCTGCAATTTATTCAACAAGACGTATCCCGATCAGACTCCCATAACTCTACGGTAAGTAAGATTAAGTTGTCTGAAACGGGGCATGTTAGGTGAGATCCCTAACACCTAAATATGCCAGAAGATGTAGAATTAAATATTCTGTTGGAAATGCAAGAAAATTCTCACAGCACTACCCGAACGCTGGCTGCTAATAATAATGTTAGTCAAACGTCTGTTGTTAAGTATTTAAAAAAACAATAAATGGCATCCATATAAGGTGGGTTTAGTTCAAGAACTAAACCAAGATGATCCGGACCGTAGACTTCAGTTTTGTGATAATATAATGGAAATATGTAATGTTGATCCTGATTTTGTCAACTGGATTATCTTTTCTGACGAAGCCACGTTTTGTCTTAACCGAGCGGTTAACAAAAAAATATGTCGCTATTGGGCATCCCAAAACCCACACTGGATGATGAAGGTCCATACTCAATATCCCCGAAAAATTGAATATTTGGGCATTATCGGCAATAGAATTTAGGTCCCTATTTTACCGAAAAAACCTTGACAGGTGAAAAGTATTTAGAACTTCTAAGAGATCATCTAGTTCCTGCTCTAGTTGAGCTGTATCCAGATAATGAAGAACTCGATGTTCCCAAGACTAATTTGTGGTACCAGCATGATGAAGCATCTCCCCTCCCCCCCATTATCGTGTTTCTGTTATGAACCATTTGAATGAAGTATTTCCAGGTTGCTGGATTAGGAGACGAAGAGCAATCGAGTGGCCGGCTCGGTCTCCTGACCTCATACCTTTAGACTTTAAAAGTAAAATCTATTTTAATAAACCAAACTCTATCGAAATGTTGAAAGAAGGGATCCGAAATGAAATACAAGCGATTAACCCCAGATATGCTTCGCAACGTGTCAAAAGAGTTCATCCAAAAACTTGCCTGTTGCCAAGAAGTACATGGGTCCATGTTCGAACACTTAATCTGATAGTTAGATCATTAAATTGTTTAATTTGATAGTTGTAATTTTTTGTAGTTTGATATTTTGATGTAATTGTTGTTTTGTTTGTGTTTAATATTTATAGCTGTTTACTTGGCTTCGTTAGTTATTTATTGCGTATTTTTTCTATCTGGAATAAATCATCTTGTGGTTAAGCCACCGACATAATTGTATGCTTGTCGTACGCAAAATCTTAAGCGAATCAGAATCTGTAAGAAATGGAGGTTGCCATTAAGAAAAACTGATGACGTCATCGGGGGTAAAAGTGGGAGTAACGAAAAAATGAAAATCCTCGTGAAAATCATTCGAATAGATGCCTTGACCTCAGATGCACAGAGAATTTTTTATTTAAAACGTTCCACAGCCGGCGTTCGCACTGTATACTGGAAGATATTGTCTTGCAACACTTTTGTGTTGACACCTCAGTGCTTTCGAGCAAGACTTTTTTCGCAAACTGGAGATATTTTAGATAAACTGCGAAATAGGCTCGCGAACGATAGACTTTCCAAGGTACTTTTACTTAATGCATTACCATACTAAGATTAGCATTTATAATTAAACAATAAGTGCCAATATTCTTATGCATTACGATTACTCATGAAGTAGTGAGCCTATTTCGCGGTTTGTTTAACATTTTTGGTCTTGGTCTGGTATAGAAAAGGAAAATAAAGAAATTTAAAAGTTTATTAATTTTTGTTTGTTCAGTTCACAATTACTTCTCAGTTTTTATTATTGTGACAGCTTGTCAATTCATTTCGACTTTAATATAGAAGCACCGGCGCTAAGAGTAAAAACTATAATTATTAATGTTCTAGAAGAATCAATTTTTAAGAAATTGATAAATAAAGCACCGATTTCAAAAATCAATTCATTCGGAAAAAGTCGCCATCCCTGCCCTAATTATAAAAAAAAAGATATACCTACCTTGGCTAATTACCTCTTCGTGCCACTTTCAACCCCCTAAACCCTTACCAAACTTCTTCAGTCAGTTTTACAACTCCGTTTGAGTGAATCCTTTTGATACTAGAAGTATCCAAAGCAAAGGTAGCCTAAAAAATAGTTTTTGGCCATTTCCGTATTTCTTTTTTCAAGAGTTCTGTATTGCCATTGGCTCCAATTTGTTTCTTAAGGATATTGTACACGAGATTTGAAAACGTGTAATCAGATCAAGATTATGTTTTTCCAAGCCCCTAGATTTTTGTCTATATATTGAGTATGCCCTGTGTAATACTAAATACATTCAATTTAGAAGATAGAACCTAACATTCGAATCTCGTTGTTTCTTGCTGATAACTTATCAGTGATAAGTGACCTATAGAAACAAATTACCGCCAAATTTACACAAATAAAATGGGAATATAGAAGGGGCTTTGTTGATTTATTAATCTCTTATCGGAAGCTCTTTATATAAATTATATAAAAACTCAACCCAGCAGCAATTTAACTAGTAATTAATTTACTAATAATAATTCAAATTACACGCCTCCTACGCAAGCCAATAAAGGAAGAACAGATTATGTGCTTAACTCACCTTCCCTCGAATATAATATCCTTTTAGAAAAAATCAAATCATTACGTAGTATAAAATATGGGCATACGCTATAAGAAAATGGCAAGAATTTCTCTAAAAGGGGTTCACAGTTTGTCTTTGATCCCAATATCCAATCTCTGCAGTTTAAATTATCACTGTAGACAGATAGCTTTTACGAAAACAAGTTTTAACCACAAAACCTTATAAATCTACGACAACGACGGTTGGGCGAAGATTCAGTTCCTTTCGTTTAATTCTACATAAAAAATTACAGTCATCGCTGATTTTAAATAAACCAAACCAAGTCCTATATTCGGTTAGATTTTATTTTTGCACATCTCTCGTTCATTTAATATTTAAATTGAACGATTAGCATGCAAACAAAGTAAATAATAGTTAACAAACCATCACATATCCATAATCAGAAACAATTGTAAGCTTGATAAGAAGTTTTTAAATATTCATTGCAAATTTTATATTCAGGCGTAAACGAGAATCTGCATATTTTTACAGTGTAGGTAGACTGGTCTGGCCTAGGTGGAATGTCACGATTCACGTTCCATATCATGGCATTCACCTTTTGGCTTCCCAATGTACAGTTACAACAAAATTGCAGGTCCCTTTAAATAGACTAATATACCGGTATACATGTGCACATAAAACATTATTAACCTATACCAAACCGTAAACATTATCTAATCTGTACGTAATTGTACATTATTACATTGATTTCGACAAAGTTTTCATTCTTTAAATTGTTTACCGCTGAGTGCATCAAGATCCGCCCACCCAATAAGTTGCATAAACACCTGTGGATTGGGTTTTTCGAAAGTGCAGAACTTCTTAAAAAGATTTTTACGTGCTAAATATAATCAGAAGTTTACAATATCCAAACGCATAAGCGTTTGAAGTTTAAATAAAAGTTTTCAATCAACAATAACATTTAAATTATGCCATCTAATGTGAGGTTATGTACCATGCGAATCAAAGATTTAATAATAAATTGTGTAGATACCTTTACATAGAACATAATATCACAAGTACACTAAAATAGAAAAGTTTGTCAATTTATGCCTTCATGAAAATCAAAGTGCTTGTAGTCGAACACACACCCAACATTATTAACATTTTTTGAAAAGTTACAATAGTCACGGACAGCACTAAAAATTTATTGTATTTGCAGGTTAAGTTGTTTTTCACTACGCGGTACACATTTATACAATTTTTTCACGTTATGTACATTATTACTTCGGCACTTATCACAGCACAAACACTAATATTGTGATAAAAAAACCCGCATAATTTTATCATACAAGTGAGACATCGCCATGTAACCACTTGTAGCACTTGCCTGCATGGCGTCGCCGCTACGTCATTACAACTAACGGCAACAACTGCTCGCAAGCGCCCGATCGTATCCGAACGGATCCGTAAAAAACTCTTATCTATTTTACACTAATATGCTACCTTGGGATTAACTAATTTTTTCTTTTAATACAAAATGGAATTTAATGTAATTTAAAACGTAACTGAACAAAAATTCAATAAAATACTACTATAATTTAGTTTTGACAGATTGTTTGGTAATTAGAATTTCTAAACTAAAAAAAGCAAGATTGTTGTTTAAATAGTTTTTATTTAGCGAAATACAGACTTCCCAAAAACAGATATTTTTAACGATGTAACTGCACGCTATTATACAAACTAATAACCGATGTTTTAATCAATAAAGTACAATTTATAAATAGGGAATATCGTTCATCACGTACCTAGTACATATCTGTCTTTTCCAATTAAAATATCAAATTTTACGAACGATATCGATATGAAAGTAAAATCAATTATGTACAAACTTCTTGTTAATTAATTTAACTAGATAATAATCTTAAAAATATTTTTGGGACCGATTTGACATTGGTATATCTAAGTATCGTTAAGTAAGTACAATCTTCCGGATAAGAAATCTATTTGGAAATAAACAGAAAGTATTGGTTTGATACAAATAAAGTTCGAGTTACCAGACGTTCTAGTTTTCCGGTTTATGTTTAGGTTACTATTATGTCCGGAAAAGGAGAGTTGAGACTAGTTCGTGCTTGGTTTTATGATGGATCAACCACAAAATTAGGGAAACTTCAAAATAGGAGTTTTCTGAAAACTACGGGTCAAATTGAGCAACATCTAACCTGAATATCTGTAGCTATGAATTTAGTTCAGTCACACTTAAAATTGTTGGCTTAAGAATACACCTATGGCATTAAAAAGGTTTTTGACAGTAACGCATCTCTCAACAACTACAAGATGAAAATCATTTTGCTCCATTTATTCGACTATCAGATTAATCTGAACCAATTCGTTCAACAAATTTCCACTGATATTCGATATCGTACTTAACCATTTCCGAGAATACTATAGTGTTCGTGACTTTTTAAACAGTTTTAGACATGGCGAATAAGACGTGATAAAAATAATAATTTCCACGTATTAAAATCGTTTGTTCTTTAAATAAGAAATATAAATTGAATAACATCAATTTTATGAAACAACACTAATTAATAAGAATAACTTGATAAGAATTTTGTTTTTTAAAATGCGCTCTCAGCATTTAACAATAATTATCAGGCCCGGATTTTGATGACCTATAAATATGTTAAAAATGATCTATACAATGACTTTAAAAATATAATAAAATGACCTAAAACTCTTAAAAAATGAACTTAAGACTTTTATTGGAAAATATATTTGCATCGTACACAAAAAAATTTTGCCAAAAAAACTAATAAAATTTAAAAAAAAACATGCTTTTCCTTTTCTTAAAAGGATACCATCTTAACAATAGACAGCTTTTACTTTAATCTCTTATAGGGGTTTATTTAGAAAATTGTTAAAAGCAATTACCTACTAGGAAAACCCATAAAGGGATGCCTACTGAGATGGATGAATAACTGATTTATAATATTCTTAAATAAATGGAATGTCAAAGATCAGGTAAGTAAACTTCGTGTACAGTTTCAAATAATCTCAGCTCTTCTCATAATACATACTTGTCCCAACTTTTAAATTTCTAGAACGTTAATACAATACAGAAATGAATCACAATAAATCAATTTTCCAACAAATTACAATACAATACAGAAAACATTTAGCCCTGAACAGAATTTTAATCAAATTAAATTAAAAAATTGTTGAATTATGCAAATTCTCAGTTTCAAATGCATTTTTTGTGATTCAAATATTAAACCAATATGTATACGCAAAAACCAATAATAAAAAACATAACTTACAAGAATGGCAAAAAAATGATGAAAAAATAAAGCAAATTTTAGAAAAATGACCAAACAGCCAAAAGTTCTCAGAAAATGACAAAAGATGACCTATAAATTTTACATTTTTGAAATCGGGAGATCATGAACAGGATTTGTATATTCACTGTCAACATATACAGTATAAGGAAAAAAGATGTCATGTCATCAATATCCGGGCCTTGATAATTATAATGTCAAATCGCTTTGATCTCAGTCCTTGAACTTCTTAAAATCCGAATTAAAATAAACATTGGAATTTGATGTGATGCTTTATGCCGATTTTGTAAAACAATAAAAATTATTGAATTTCTCTTCCACATTAAAATCCATTTCTGTTTTTCATATTTTGGAAGAAAGATGTGCTGTTACTAAATTACTACTTTACTACTTTTGCTTCTATTTTTTAAATGATGCCTATAAAACGGAAGTATTTAAGCGGAGCGCGGTCAAAAACGGAACCTACTGGAAGAAGCTCGTGCATTTGCTGCCCCTACCTCAAATAATTAATTCGCTTGAAGTTGAAGTAATATTATGTAATATTACTAATATGACAATGTAATCGATGAATTTCCCAAAAAAAAACACAAAAACCTTGATACATTATGAATAAATAAGATAAATACTACAAACAGACAAAAAATGTGAGAAGGTTTGCAGAGAAAAGGGAAGATATGAACCAAAAACCTTGAGGAAATAGAAATTCACTATAAAAATAGAAAAATTAGAAAATTTGACCAAAACGCGGAAAAATTAGAAAAAATAAAGAAAATAAAGCGCAGGCATCTTGAAAAGTCAGAAAGATTATAAACGACTAAAAAAATAATAAATATCTTGAAACCTTTTTTAAAGTCAAGATTAGTCTTGAGCCTGTTAAATGTAAATTTGTTACGGATTAATGTTTGTTTAATGTTTAAAGTCAGGCTGGTCAAGAAAACTTAATCTACTTGAAATGTCAAATTAGCCCAAAACCACAACTGACTAGGGTGGAAGGTTTGAGATTCTCTAAGAACTTTAAGACAGTACAATACGTCACGTCACCCAAATGCTTTATTTCTGTCGGTTATCAATAAACTATCTCAGAACAGATATCGAAGGAGGATAGGTAGTCAGGTTACATCCTTTGAAACTTGTGTAAAGGTACCTATAAGTACTACTTCACAAAAATCCTATCGACGTCCATGGGAAAGGTAAATGAAAATACATACGTTCTGTTAAATTAAAATAATCTAAATAATAATTCTTTTTGGGAAATGGACAATCTTTAAAAGCATCAACTGCTGGAATTTCCAGTTGGTCTGGTAAAACGACATAAAACGATACTAGAAAATTTTTTAGATGTTTGCATATTATTATCCAGGTTCACTAGTATCTCTAAAATATTTTCCGATGATGGCATAAAAGAGTGCATATTTTTAAAAATCAAGCATTTGCCATAAATCTTCATATCTTTCCAAGCACGCAGTACAATATTGAGATCAGCTTTGATTTACTGACATTATTGGTTTTACTGAGTTTGCGACTTCTTTTCCAGCTCAGCAAACAAGTACAAGAATAAGTAGAAGCAGACATGTTAAAGAAACCAAGACCTTGCTATAGAACAGCTTTCGAAGTAGATACTTCTACTATTTTATTGGTGGTAAACAAAGAGATGGTGGTCTTTGAGGTAGTCTCTTTGCCTTGAATAATATTTGTTTTTGTCAAGAAATGTTCGGACGTTCTAGAAAGACTGTTTAGATCGGCATATAATGAGTTACTTCACAACAAAAAGTCAAACGAAAAGCTAAAAAGCTGGCATCAACCCTAAACCTTATTAAGTTTGGCTAAACAATTTAAAATCTTTGTAAAGAAATACTTGATTTTTTGATTTTCCCCGTTTGGTTATCCGTTCTATTATCTTTGAGAAAGAAGTTCTTATGACTAATTCAGAAGACAACCAAAAGATTGTGGATTTCATTATACAAATTTTGAGTTATAACTAACTACAATTCTAGCTAAGATAAACAAGATAGATAAATTTAGCCAGCTTATGGATGCCTATCTATGAAATTCAATTGGCAGTTGAGGGACTATAAGAAGAAAACACTCTTCGCAAAACTAATGTCAGCACTCAACTTTTGGTCCAACGAATCAATCGTCAATGTCTCTACTGCTCCATAAAGCAAAGCAAAAAGAATTTGGTTGAAAGTCCATAAATATATTTGAATGATGATCAATAGCGTCTCTGAAGACCATCTCTTCAAGAAACAATTAACAATAGTGTTTTTATATACAAACCATTTTTCAAAAAAAATTTATCTTAGGTCTGAATTCACAAAATAACAAGAGAGCAAAAAAGTCTTGAAAATTTGAACTTGCGCCGAGAAGTTCACAATAAAAAGGCATTTTGTGAGCACGACTTGAAATTTTGATCCGGCAACATTATTGAATTTAGAAATTGAAAACCAGCAACGAATTCCAACAATTCCAAGACGATCTGGTTGTCGGATGAAATTCGCCAGACTTTTACCGGTCATTAGCCAGTTTCTGGCTTCATTCCAAGCAAAGATTGTCCAAATCTTAATAACTCAATTGCGCAGTTGTTATTTATGTTTAGAAGACTTTTAGCTTCTGCAACAATTTAGCTAACGGTATTGATTACCCCAGGAATAATCCCCATTTCACTCCGTTTTCCCAGTGAACGCAGAATTTCTTCACTATTTCACAATGAGACAATAAATCCTTATCCAAGTGAATGTTTCTGTGGTTTTATAATAAAGAGTACTTTTTTTAACACAACTTAAAACTGCTATAGAATTCTGTTTAGAAAGTTATGTTTTGACAAGAAACATTTGCATCTCTCTTAAATCTAAAATCAAACGAGTTTCTGAATTTGTTTGAATTTTATCATTGGTGAGTCACTGCTTCGTCTGTGTTTCTTTTAATCCAAGATTAATAGAAACCCATTGCAAACAAAAAGTTTGAATTCTTAACTGATTAAATAATTAAAGGAATTATTCGAAAAGCTTCCTGTCACTTTAGTAAGTAATTCCTTTTAGTTTTTGATTTTCTTACCATCAAATAAACAGTTGTAAGTGAAAATAATTTCTGCAAAATCTTGAAGCCTAATACCGCTCAGAATAAAAAGAGCGCTATGTTCAAGACTAAAAATCAGAGAAATTTCGAAAATGAAAATTTCAAATAAATGAAAAACAGATGAGAGGATTCAATAAATATGTGATAGCAAAAGTATTCTAATCTCATTAAGTATGCTACTCTAAAATGATAAATATACCTTAATAAAACGACTCACGTAAAAGTTTAATTAAATATTACTTCTCTGGAGGCACATCAATTAGTTCCCCATAGACAGAGTAAATGCAAAGAAAAAAAAGGAATTTAAAGTAGGAAATTAAGACTGTTATACATCTGTCATAATATTACACTTTTAATAGTAATACCTTAAAAAACTATATAAATCAGTTCATTTTTGCTACTAATAAGAAATAGTTAAAATATAAGACTGTCAAAATTATGTGGATCGCACCGTAAATAGAGCAGACTGCCTGAGAACTTCTCAACTCATGAGATGATAACAGGCACTTTTTATTGAGATCACAAACTCGATAAACGCTGCCAACTGAAGAGATTGCAATCTTTCTTTCTATTAGAATTTATAATGTAAGATGAAACCATCTGTGAAGAATCCGCTACTAATTACGAGTTATTTGTAAACATCTACAGATAACTTTTGAAACATTATTGCATAAATCATTTCATTGATGTTCATAATTTATAAAAAAAGATAAAAGATAAATAAATATGTACATTTTTGGTTTTATGTAAAGGAAAGAGTATTTTGTTATACTATCTCTAATTTATTTTCAAAGGAATAGAAAATGTAAAACTTACAGTATATTAAAAATACAAGAAACATCAATTAACTATTTGAAATATATCAAAAAAAGGAGGTATTACTTTTGGCAAGAGGTCATTTAACTTACGAGGTATTTAAAATGCTGGTATCTTGCCGATCTTAAAAGAAACATGTAATGTACTGCAATTAAGCGAGTCTGAGAATTGTATGCTAACTTCACAAATATTTAGGTGTTACCTGATATCAGTGAATCCTTCAATTTTTCAAAGACACCACTCAGTTAATTTTATTCTGCAGATAGTAAATCAAGGCATAACATGTATATGGAAGAGTATAATTTAGAAGAATACCTATAGTGTCCAATGATAAACGTAATATATATGTACTACTCATGTCAGTAAGAAGCCAAAATATTAACAAAATAATATTAATAAATCACGACCTTCAAAACAGACTGAAAGAATGTAAAATAAAAAACAAATCTCCTAAAAACAAAGGCAACGTTACTAAAGCATGAAACTGACCAATAAAAGAAAAAAAGTAGTCAACAAAAGAAGCTAAACAAATGAAGAAAATGGCTATTATCCGAGTAAAACGTCCTGACACCTCACTTTGAAAGCTCATATTTAAAAAACTAAAAAACAGATTTTGATCAAATAAACCTTGTTTTAATAGCAGTTCATTTCTGCGTAAGCATATGTAATTTCAAAATTTTACAAACAGACGTTTATTTATTAAGGCAAAATGCGTTCAAAAACCGCGGTGTTCACTCGTATTTTCAGAATACCTGAATTCAAAAATTAATAAAAAAGTATTTATTCGTAGAAAGCAATACTCAATAAGAGAGTGTACCATATATTACAGTTTTTTGTTAGCTAATAATAAGATTTTAATGAAAAATCACACCCCACTCAAATTTGTTATTCAAAAAAAAGTTCTTGATTTCTTGCTATAAAGAAAAGCAAATTAACTAAACTAAACTAACAAAACTAAAATAAAATGTATACATTCCAACTACAAATGGTTAATTGACAAATTGTAAAACTTCCGTAAAAATTGAAAGAAATTTAAAACAATTTAAAGTAAAGGGTCAGGACTTTTTACTCGGATGTAGTTATGCAGAGTAGCGCTTTGAAAGATCAAGACAAAAACAAGACTAATTTAAATTTGGTTCTGGTATTGCCGTAAGTCTTGCCACCAATCATGGCATTATAAATTCCAGATCAGGAACAAGGCTGACACGTAAGTTTGCGTCTGGAATCTTGGACTTGGCTCAGTTAAATATTAGGGTATTGTTATTATTTAATCTGTAATAAGCAAAGTCTAAGAGGCATCTGCAAAAGTTTGCAAGTAAGCTAAAGATTTAAATTCACGAATATTTGAAACTCAATTTCTAATCGGAAATTAATGACAAATTTGATCGATGTAGCGAAGATGCATGGTGCAAAGGTCAAATTAAAGACTCAATTAATCAATTCAGTAAAACGTCTCGTTTCTAGACTCATTGATCTGAAAATCGACAATGTAAAATTACGATCTATCGTAAAAATCTTGTTATTTATCACTTGTATGAATTTTGCTATTACTAAAAACTGACAAGACAACTTTTGGTCATAAAATCTTCTCATAGCTTAATCGAAAAATTTTCAAAGCAACTCCAAAGTATTCAGGGTGTTAGGTGGGAGATGGCATGCATTGGGATCTTTTAAACCGTAAGAGATATTATATGAAACTTAAAGATAACTGTAATACACCTTACATCACTGAAACAAGAAAAAATAAACTTTCTTTTAAGCCAAAAGTCGACTATTCATTAAAAAGCTATATTCTATATCTCGGATGTAAAACAGTTGACAATCGTTTAGGGATAATTATCATATTCTACGTATAAAACCCTACAAGCTACTCCTTTACTATTTTTTCGTACCTTTAGCGGTTTTCAAAACAAACTGATTTTAAGATTTCGGGTGATATCAGTTTTTTCTTAATATCTGGTAGGCTGCGAGAAATCGGTCCAGTTTGTCAACTGTTTCAATATGTACTCCTCATGAGCAAATTGTTTGTCCATTTAACCGACCTTATATCTCTTACGGTTTAGAAGATTCCAATGCAGGCCATCTCCCACCTAACACCCTGTATAAAATATTTTATCATTCACTATGAAGTGCCCACACCCGGTGTTAAAATCTAGAATATCAATTTAGTAAGTAGTAAGTTATCAAAGACATAAATTCAGTCACTACTCCATACATGTCGTTTGTAATACATTTTCTAAAGATACCTAATGCAATTTGACTACTTTATCTCTTTTAACCGTCTCTCTTTCACTATTTTAAAACCAGGCCATAATTATATGTATAAAATTAATGATATTAAACTTAACGCCAATGTTCAAGACAACGACAGCATGAAGACCGCTATAGTGACAGGTTTGAATGTTATAACACATTAAAATCTTCAAAATATGCTATCCAAAAAAAGCAAATCCAAGATGGTTTACTATTGTGCTCATATTTCTCAGACTGACGACAAAGAAATAATGAAACGATTGCTTTAGTAATCTCCACCTAATTTAAATTGTTTGAAAAACACTATAACAGTCTATTATGACTGAGGATGCTATCACCAGGTGTGCGAAGTGCAAACAAGAAGAAAGCCGTTAGTTATTTGAAAAGTGTCAGTTTATTAGTATTGAGCTATTTTGAATCTAATGTTACTATTACATATACCAGCAATCTATTCAGCTATTAATGTTTTATTTGCATCTATTCATCTACCGAAACTTGGGAAGTAACAGATTTATCAAAATTATAATGTCAGCCAACAATTTGCTTATGTATTAGATTGTTATGTAAGTTATAATACTCGTTCGATTCCGCAAAGCCCTGTTATCACATCAAAAAAGAAAGGTTCTCTTCGAACAGATGATATGATTGATCTATGAATTCTTAATTCTAAAAGCTGTTGATAACAAAATTTTCTTATTCTCTTTGCAATATGTCCACAACGATACCTAAAGTCTAAAACGCAGGAGGTTCATGATTGCCGATCGATCATAGACACAAGCAATCTATAGAAGAAAAGAGCTCGTCTTTAGAACAATGGCCTCTTATTGCCCAGAAATTCTCTTTACCTACTTCTATCTTCTTAAGTGTTTGTGTTTGAGTAGACTAGTCAAAAGTGACAAAGTACGCTATTAAGCTAAAACTTTGTTCTTGCTATAAGTTATCATCTACTATATCCTTGAACACCGTCATCGCCATAACTTGTAATAATAAGAGTTGCTTTAAAACAATGTACAGTTTGCAATGTACAAATACAACGTATGCCAAGAGATGCAAAGTCTTTTATCAACAGAAATAGTTTCGTTCTGATCTACGGACGTGGGCGTCCTCGGAAATAATATACAAAAAGTTCAAATCTTTAATTGTAACTTTAATTTCCAAGGCTTGGAAACTCTGGTGTAGCTACTAGGATAGTATAAAACACGTTCCCATATTTTATAGCTTAAATATCGAAACTAAATTGTTTGATTAAATGTTTTCTTAGAAGTTAATTTTTGTTGATAAATTTGCCTTTATACGAGCCATTTCAGCCCAGGAAAACTTTCTGAGATTTTGGTTTCATGGTTACTGTCTTGGTAAAGCTTGCACGATATAAAAGAAGCTTCCGCATGCAGATCGAACCTTTCGATTTTGGGCCGTATGGAACGTGAAGAGAACGTAATGGTTCACTTGCTTTTAAATGGATTTCTTCAAGACTACAGAAAAAGTGAAAAGAAGAGAAAATCGATAACTGTAGTCATAAAATGATAGTTAAGCTAATGTCAGAAAAATAATAAATTTTGGAAATATCAAATCATTCCAATCCAAAAAAAACTGGACTGATTGTGCTTATTTGCACATTTTGTGCGTTTGATGGCCTTTAAAGAGCGGAGCCAAAAGTGAAATTCTTCAGAAGTATCTGACGTGTAAAATTCCATAGTTTTGGACATAAAGATTGCATCAAGAAGACATTAGTATTTTGAGCAAAAAAAGATGGAAAGAGGCTTTGAAACCTTCTTCAAGACATCCTCGTATATGGGGACAAAATGTTAGATCAAAACAAGAATTTTTAAAATAAATATCAGGAAGGCTCTACTAAACAAGACAGTTAGGTACAGGGCGTTAAACCAGTGTGTCGACTGTCTTAGAATGCAAAGTTGCGAAGGACAGAAATTAGTGAAGAGTAAAATTTTCAGTTTGATTTTCATAAACCGGTTGGGCTTGCTGAGTACACATTAGGTTATTGGAACCGATCACGTTTTTCTTGCTAACAAGCTATGTTTACTTTTAAACTTCTAAGTCGGAAGTTCATATTTGTTTGGGGTAGAGTGCAAGGACGCAAAAAAATCTGAAGTTGCCGGTCCTGGTTAGACACGAGCAATCTTCTTTTTCTTAGCGAAACATATTAAGATAGTAGAAAACTGAATTAATAGTTGTGTTGCAATTACCAACGTAAGACTATAAAATATAGTGGAAATTGTGCCATGCAATCATTCGCTTCATTTGTGCCCAGTATGATATCTATTACTTTTGTTACTTGTTTACAGTGGTTCAATTACGCAATCTTTACCTAATGATCCAAGAATTTGACGTGATTTATGAGTGACAAAAAAAATTGAGAAACACTGTTTTATTGAAACCATAGATGTGTCATTTAGGTGTATCTTCAATCTAAAGAATGGGGTAATAGTTTTGGTTTTTATAGAAACTTTTCAAAACAACACTTTTTGCTCGAGATATTTTTCTATTCTGGTCGTTTTGTTTGTATATTGCTACATTCTATATCTTCTATACATTAAAAAATAAAATATGTATTATTTGAAGTGATAACAATTTGATAATTTTTAAATGTTGAAGACAACTGTTGAATCCATATTTTAAAGATTTTTTCATGACCCGCAGGTTTAAATTTACATTACAATTTACAACCAAATTTCTGCAATTTATGAAATGGTCATGTTAGACTAGAATGATTTTGTTAATCTTTTGTTTTTGCGGGTTAACTAAATTATTTATTTATACTGACCTGTTGCTAATCAACATCATCCTCAGGGAACAAACTCACTACTGGCACTAGATTTAATTTTTTAATCTTTGGGTAATCCCTTTTGTTTCATCTTGCTTACTGTGCATGTAAAAAGGTTCATAAATGGTCTAGTTGTGTTTACTGCAACAATAAATTTCTTCAAAAATAAGTTGTTTGTGGAGATTAATAGATGAATTCCAGCAGTTCTAAAGTATATGCAACCCAACATGAATGTAAGTACATCAAACTATTGCCACATTTCGAATGAGCGTGAATAATTCTGTTTCTGTATCTCTTTGACATTATCATTAATGTTTATTTAATCTTATCCTCGAATCTAATATTAGCAAGTATTTCATTGATAATCTCAGTTTAAAAGTTTATAACTAAAATGAGCTTAAATATTTGCAATTAACATTAAAAATATCTTTTAAGTTACTTGCTATTCTATTCCTATAAGCTATTGAGGTACATAACCTGCACATGTTTGGTGAAATTGCAATCACTACACTAACGTAATAAAAACTGGAAAAAAGTAAACAACAAAATACTCTACCAAAAATATTTCAATTCTTACACAGGTGTGAATGTTATGGCTGGTGGATATCTAGAGTTCTATTTCAGAATAAAAGAAAAATAAATTCCTTTCATTCGTTGAATCCCTGAACACATTTGGTGAAATATGAAATTTACACACAAAGTGGTTACTTTCAACTTTTCTGAAGATTGAATATAAGATACAAAATACATATTTACGTTTTCTTTTTCGTTCTTTACGGTATTGTTGTACCCGAGAAACTTGAAACTTTTTTTTGAAAACTAATGTCTGAAATGTATGCAACCACTTGTACAATAATATTTTTTTCTTTAAATAACATTATATGTAACGTATTCTCGCGATGATTGAATTTTCAGGTTTTCGTGCATTTCAATAAAATCCTTTGATAAAATATGATCAATGACATAAATGTAGATTTAAGGTGGGAAGGAAGGATTTTTGATATGTATACACAATTCGCGATAAGTACTTAGATACCGGCTACACTCCTTCCTTATTTGTTATCGTAAGCGTACGACCGTACGTGTTTAGAACTGTTAATAGAAATACATACATAGTTTATTTTAACAAAAATCTAAGAAGTTATTTTTCGTAACCAATATGAAAAATGTATTTCTTTCTAATATTTCTCTCAAGCAGAGAGTTCAGTAAAGCTGTTCTTCAATTTCATTCCCTGTATAACAACTAAATTGAGTAACCAACACAAAGCAACACAAAATCTACAATAACAGATAATAATAAAAAGATAAATTTTATTACACTTTTCCTGATTGTTTTTTAAGTATTAAAAGCTTTTCAAATTTCAACTTTCCTACGTGAAAGGCTAATAGTATGTGTTTTGAACAACAAAGATTTTTTTAACAAACAACGTTAATCTGAAAAGTAAACTATTAAAAACAAACTTTAATTAACAATTTCCATGTGTTGCTTGCACCAAACAAATTTCTGGCAATTAAGAGCGCTTGCAACAATTTCTTCGGCAAGAATCTTGAAAATCTTCATGTCCCCCCTTTAATATCACTTCGGGTAAAGTGATGCTGTACGTCTACGTGCTTAGTTTTCGCATGGTCAAGTCTATGGCAGGCAGCTTTATTATCGCAGTATACTATAGCTTCTATATTTATCCCTTATTTATTAAACATACGTCTGAACCAGATTGCTTTTTAGGTCGCCCGATAATATACTGAAATATAATAAGACTGGAAGGAGCGCTGTGGTAGGAAACGCGATCCGTTTAGAGAAACAAATCGAAGGGGTCACCTGTCTTTGTCGTACACTCAGCGCAGAAACTTTTCACGATGCCGTGAACGGGAAGAAATGATAAACTCTCAAATATGACAGTGAATACAGCATAGCTTGATGTATTTATTCTCATAATGAACATAATTGGGTATATGGTGACAAATAAAGTATTGGATTATACCAAGAAATATTAATCGACTTGGAATATAAAACAATGCAAATAATAAAATTAGGCAATTTTTGAAAAGTATGTGTCTAACCAAACCAATATCAATGGAGAAAGCGACTAATAAATTTCAATAAATTTACTTTAAATGTAATAATATAATTAATTCATTATATTATTAATAATTACGTGAAGATATGGCCTTACGAATTTTAACTAAGAAAGTATATCTTGCTGTCATGTACTAAAAATTAAATTACAATCGTAATACAACGTTTTAAATTGCATTCATTATTTGAAAAAACGAAAACACGCGTTGTAAATGTGTGGTAATGAAATGCTAGCATTTACACATTGCTATGAACTGACGAGCTTTTCGATAGACTGTACAGCACGTGAAAAGGCTCCTACTGCGCAAACGCAGTAGGGTTAGACGGAGACAGGTGGCCCCTTCGGTACGGTCTAGGACATTTCGCAGAGACTCATTCGCCGCGAGCTTTTGACTGCAGACACTTTTCGCCGCGATAACCATTCACAAGTGTAGCATACTGACAATTCCATTTGAAGATTTTTAGTTGAGGGCACCGAAGCAGGTGCGTACTCGATTCTTAGCAAATATGGTATTTAATTTACCACATGTTTATATCTGTTAAAAGCCAAGCCAAGCCTAGCCTAGCCTAGCCTAGCCTAGCCTATCTGTTCTTGTTCTACAAGCTATTAAACGTCGAGAAGCATAAAACTAGCAATTTGTCAAAATGAACTTATTGCAATACTGCCAAACACAAAAAAACGTTTTGTGCGCCATCCATTTCATATTTCAGTTTGTTAATTACGGATTATGATTTGTCAATAAACTACTAGCTAATAGAGATATTACTAAAATTAAGAATAAATCTTTTAAAAGCTGCAAAACCTGATAAAAGACTTAGGACCGTTGTGCCAGTGGTCTCGAGTGTACGTCCGTATACCTGCGTAATACGCTATCTAATTTTATTTTTATAGGTATACGTCTTGTATTTCTGATCATCTATAACATCAGCATAATAGCATTTACTGAAGAGATGCCGCGACTGAGCTTGACATTTGGTTTTAACGGAATAGAAAATGATTTAGAATTTTCTTTGAGTGATGGTAAGTCCTCTAAATACTGATGAGCTTTGCTCAAATCTTTCGTATGAAATTACTGAATGTATATTTGTCTTAGTGTACTTATAGTATTTCTATTGTTGGTAAAAATTAAAAGATCATATACAGGGTGATTCTGAAATAAAGGGTATCCTTTTAATAGGTGATAAGTGAGGCTAAAAGAAGACAAAAAATGAAGAAACGAAGTGGCTCCGTGAAAGTTGAAAATTTTCACAATTTTCCGAAATATTAAATACTGA
>VTPC01000910.1:287473-298851 GCA_011009095.1 Ignelater luminosus
TGAATACAGCATAGCTTGATGTATTTATTCTCATAATGAACATAATTAGGTATATGGTGACAAATAAAGTATTGGATTATACCAAGAAATATTAATCGATTTGGAATATAAAACAATGCAAAAAATAAAATTAGGCGATTTTTGAAAAGTGTGTGTCTAACCAAACCAATGCAATGGAGAAAGTGACTAATAAATTTCAATAAATTTACTTTAAATGTAATAATATAATTAATTCATTATATTATTAATAATTACGTGAAGATATGGCCCTACGAATTTTAACTAAGAAAATATATCTTGTTGTCATGTACTAAAAATTAAATTACAATCGTAATACAACTTTTTAAATTGCATTCATTATTTGAAAAAACGAAAACACGCGTTGTAAATGTGTGGTAGTGAAATGCTAGCATTTACACAGGTGGCCCCTTCGGTACGGTTTAGGACATTTCGCCGCGACTCATTCGCCGCGAGCTTTTGACTGCAGACACATTTGCCGCAGACACTTTTCGCCGCGGTAACCATTCACAAGTGTAGCATACTGACAATTCCATTTGAAGATTTTTAGTTGAGGGCACCGAAGCAGGTGCGTACTCGATTCTTAGCAAATATGGTATTTAATTTACCACATGTTTATATCTGTTAAAAACCTAACCTAACCTACCTACGAAACGTTGGTTTTGCGGGATAACCTCGCCAAATGTAAGACGAGTGGTAGCTTTAAATATATGTAAAACAAAAAAAAGGATTAATCCATAAATACCTTTTATTAAAAATAAAATAAAATAAAAGAGTTTAAAACAGACACGGAAGTACGACAAGGTGACAGACGGAATGGAGAAAAGCAAGTGCGCAACACACTACCTAGGATCAAAAACAAAGGTGTAGAAACTATATAAGTGTATAACCTTTGCCGATGACATGACACTAATTATCAAAGACATCCCAGATACACAGAAACAACTCGAAATATTACAAGCAAAATCAGTCTACAAATTTCCTTCGAAAACAAAAATTTACGACAGATATCACAACAGCACCACATGATTTTAAAATTGACAACAATAAAGTTTCTCGTGTTAAAGAAGTTAAATACCTCGGTGACTCCAGAAAATGAAAATTGCGTTTCAATTAACAAAAAATATCCACAACAAAAATGCCTCTCGTGGGACTGTAAAATCCGACATTATACAACAGTGGTCAATCCAGAAGTGTTTTACGCTTCAGAGATACTCAATCTCCAACACAAAACACTAAAAGAACGAGTGGAAATAAAAGAACGCAAAATAATAAAAAAAATCTTAGGACCAAGAACCAAGGACAGAGTACATTACCCCAAACCCAACGCAGAAGTCTACAAACACATACCCAAAATCACAGAGACAATACGCATGCGACGGATCCAGTTCAGAGGACACTTGAGTAAAATGGATCCAAACAGGCTAACACCAATTCACTCTTTTCTGTAAAACAAGATTGCTAGACCCGATTGGTACAAACAAACAGAAAAAGATCTTACAGAATTAGGATCACTAGATCTACAGGACCGAGATGCAATCAGAAAGATCACACAAACAAAAGAGAAAGAGAAAACAACAACAAGAAGAAAATAAAATAAGTAAATAAATCATTCAATGTATTCATTTATGAAATAAAAAAAGTAACCCCTACGCTGACAAGTCACGTCAATAAATAGTCTTTGTCGTAACTTTAAAGTTTGAGGAACTAGGGTAGGCTTTGATTCTTCCTGGAAGAGGTTCGGAGCACCGGCGATTTTGCAGCTGTTACATTCTCGCGCCTTGTTAAAATTCCGATTAATGCTTGTTTCTATTTGCCGTCCAAAATTAGACCGGACGTTCATGGACATAAATTGAACATCCACTAGATGTTCGTTTTTGAATGTTCATCGGACGACCATTAAACATCGTATTTTGGTCCAAATATCTTTATGCATAAGTTGTAATACATTTATTAGACGTCCGTTCTAGGACGTCCATCGGATGACCATGTACAAGTTACACTCAAATTATGTTCATTAACTGACGTCAAATGTCCAAACTTGTGACAAGTGAATGATCCATGAACGGTTCGTCGGTAACGGACGATGAACGTCTACTGGACGTGACTGTGTTATTTGGGATACTGTTCTTGGAAGGATAAATAAAGCCTGGTATCTTTAGAGGTAACCAACGAAATGGAAAAAGAAAGATAGCTAATAGAGATATTACTAAAATTAAGAATAAATCTTTTAAAAGCTGCAAAACCTGATAAAAGACTTAGGACCGTTGTGCCAGTGGTCTCGAGTGTACGTACCTGCCTAATACGCTATCTAATTTTATTTTTATAGGTATACGTCTTATATTTCTGATCATCTATAACATCAGCATAATAGCATTTACTGAAGACATGCCGCGACTGAGCTTGACATTTGGTTTTAACGGAATAGAAAATGATTTAGAATTTTCTTTGAGTGATGCTAAGTCCTCTAAATAGTGATGAGCTTTGCTCAAATCCTTCGTATGAAATTACTGAATGTATATTTGTCTTAGTGTACTTATAGTATTTCTATTGTTGGTAAAAATTAAAAAATCATATATATCAACAGGTAAAATTAAAATATTTAAATTTGAATAATTTAATAAAAGTAATACAAGGGTCAAAAGTTGCCTGTATCGATCCTATTATTGTTAGAACTTTATCTAGACACTGATACCAAACTTTTTGATTGTTTTAGACTTCAATCTGTATACTTTCTTTCCAATATCTATTACCTAAATTACAAAAAAGAAATAAATAATAGAAGTAATAAAATTTTGTTGATGCGTTGATATTCTTTTATCTAAGCAGCCTACACAAGAATATAATGATCTAATCAAATAAACAACAATAATAACGTTTCTTTAAACTTAAATTAACTATAATGGCTACATTAGCTTCAAAAAGTGCAGGCTATGTCATGTAGATTTGCACTTTTAATCCAAATTATAAAAAGACAGTTACAGCATCGATCTGTTCTATTTCACTACCATTTAAGCAGGTAAGGCAAGCAATGCTCGAAGTTTACCTATTGGTAAAAATGTCATCTCATAGTCTGTACCGTATTTTTGTAAAACTACACGTCCAACTAAGCGAGCCTTATATCCATTCAAATTTTCTTTCTTAGTAAATACATTAGTCGTCGAATCTTTCTTCATTTTTATTTAGTTTGAGAAAGTTGTCTTGATCAAACAATTCATCGTTTGATTTTAAAATTAACTTTGTGAACAAGATATATACAATCTATAGTCGTTGGAATTATTACCATATCCTACAAAAACATATCTCTTTAACTTCGCATTCTATTTCTTTCTTTTAACAGATACTAGTAGCATCCAAAAACAAGCAAATCTTTTAAGCTTATCCTTTCTACCTGACCAAAAATAGGACATAAGTATTTTTCTAGTTAACTATAGAGATTTCGACATTTTTCCACTGTCTATTTTCCTATAAGGAAGCTGTTTCTGGCGGCTGGGTGATGAATTTCAGAATGCCCGGTCAATTCTACTATTAGTTGTCACATTTGAAAATATATTTGACTTGTGCTGCTTGCCCATCTGAACAAACAAATCAGGACGAGTCTTCCTAAGAATTGTACAATGTCAGAACTCTAATTAGAATTGGGATTCCTTCAACGTACTCAATAGATGGCTTCCATTTAATTTTTGTTGGCTGCATCAATACCACTCTTAACAGCTAGTTTTGTAGTATATCTAGAAGATCTTCGTGTGGCTGTTGAACATTATAGGTTCCTTCCATGCTCATCTAGGTTATTCAGATTTTGTTTTAACATTTTTATTTCTTCCGTTTTGGATTCAACAAATAGGAATCTTAAGTTCTTTTAAAGTAGTGTCGTTAGAAACAACATTAACTTCCGCTCCACCCAGTCGTTGTTCCATCTCATTCAACTTGACACCTATTTTTGAATTCGAAATAAGCAGCATATAAACCCAAACTGATTTGGCATTGAAGAAGCATTATAAGTGATATCAGTGAGAGTAAAGGTCGACAATTTATTACAACAAAAACAAAGCCATTTCTTCACTGCTTTATTGTAAATCATTTCTGAGTTGTTCTACATTAATGTTGATGTATTTTATGTGAAATGACGACTTATACGATTTACATTATAAACTACAATATTGTTGGCAGACATCTTTACTGGTTGATTTATTTATTATTTTATGATTTACTTTAATAGATTCATTTTATGTCGATTCAAGTAATCAAGTTTTTTCTAGATCATTTAATGTTGTAATAAGCCCTTTCCTTCACAACTGCTTGAAAGAGATCAAGTAACACTTGATTCGTGGAGCATAGTATACACCGTATCGCAGTATTCACACCGTTGTTATCCACCATAAACATTAGATTTACTTCGTCAATGTTGTTTTAAATTTTTCCTTGTTGCAATCGATATACAGGGTGATTCCGAAATAAAGGGTATCCTTTTAACATCTGATAAGTGAGGCTAAAAGAAGACAAAAATGAAAAAACCAAGTGGCTCCGTGAAAGTTGAAAATTTTGACAATTTTCCTAAATATTAAAAACTGAAGCCGTCTCTGGTTAGAAAAAAAAGTGTTTCTGGTATTGTCGCCTTAAAAAGTGAAAGTTAAGGAGATTTACAGTGTTTTTAAACCCTTGTAGTGCAAGAACGAAAATTTACCAAACATGCCTATTTTCTTGGAACTAATAGTGCAGCTGTAGTAGCACAATGAACAATAAATGCCATCAAAAGCTACACCCTGGATATTTTACAACTTTCCCTTCTTAAATCTGAAGTATGTTTAACATGCAGGGTTGTTGAAATTCGTTAAAACAGTAAAAAAATAATGACAAAATTTATGTTACGAACAATTAGACTCCAGTCTCACAAGCAACATTTTAATCCCTTATTATTATTTAGTCACATGAATAGGAAACGTTTTAAGTGGCAATGGATTACACATACTACTTGAATGAAACATGCGTATGGAAGGTACTACTAACTATCACCTCTGCATTTAATTCAATTTAATAAATTCAACCAATTTTTATTTATGTAGCATAATGCTTATTGAAGTTTTTGGTTCTTCGGAAGTTTACAAAAACGAATCACTAACAGTAAAATTTTAATATTTTTCCGTTTGCAGATTAAAAAGTAAAAGTTCCTACTGGTTATTTATGACATTGTAGAAACCAGATAAACTATTATACCACTCACATAAATAACAAGAACTACCTGCCAATGACAAGGACAGTCAGTCAACCCCTATCGATTTTTGCTTAAGTAAAAGTATGAGAGCAGGACCGGCTTGGCTTAGCGATTAAACTTCAATCACATTTTTCTCGGAAACTATGCAATTTTTACCTACTGCTTTTTATTGCAAATGTATGTACTATCACACTGCTATCCACCTTTAAGAGGATACCCTTTATTTCGGAATTACCCTGTATAATAACTATAATATCAGGTCTTACATTCCTTAGTCAAGCAGTACCTAATAGCTTCTAATAGTCAAATGTACAGATGTCTCGATATCGATAAACCAGTCTGCGCTATTTATGCCATTTGCAGAAATAGATAATTTAGCAACTAAACGACCTTCATTCTTAATTTGACTAGGTGCTGATTGACCATATGATATGGCTAGATTTATTACAAATTGTAGCACTTAAAACGTTATTAAAATTCAATCTGTTTTTACAATTTAATGACAACGTATATAAAAGTCTATCAAATACTTCAAAGCAAACATGCAACACTGGGACGTACAAAACAGTTTAACATACTTAATGCAGACTTTTATCACTATACACAAAATAACAAGGATGTACTAAGCAGTTTAATGGTCGGTCTCTCTAGGCCCATAACTTGTTGAAATTCTACTTTTGGTTTACCGAAGTTGTCTAATTAAATAAACTGTAAACAAAATGAAGACATTTCTTGGTAAAATACGCCAACAACTATGCAAAGTATACAGTCTCGACATGGTCAAGACAAATTGAAGGATTGCCACTCACTTCGTTAAAAAGACTTAAGTAGGAAGGAAACAAAGAACTAGACTGTTTGATTGGACAGAAGTGTTCATAAAAGGCAAGTCTAGTTCACTTATTAGCTTTGTTAGTGAAATGGTATGGATCCTTCAAATATGTAATCAGTTAGGATTTGAAATTTTTAGTATTTTTGTCTTTTTATACACTTGTTACTGACAAATCAAAGCTGGGTAATAATTAATTACTTTGCTATTTAAATTACTAAGTTAAATACTATTCCACAAAAAGTAACTGTAATTAAATTCATATGAGTAAACAGTACTTAGTAATTTATAATAAATGTAACTTAGGTAATTAAATTACCTAAAAAGTGATCAAAATTAATTGAAAATTTAAAACAACCAAAATTTTTAGAAAAATACAAAATAACTAGTTCTAACAGATAAATCATACATGCGCGTCATTCCTTTATGTCTATTTTGATTTATAAAAACCAGTTGTATTTATCTGCAGATAAATCACTAACTTTTAAAAATCTCAGTGTGATGCCAATGTGTGTTACCAATTAAGCAAATCAATGTTTTATTCGATTACA
The DNA here is from genome assembly GCA_011009095.1 of Ignelater luminosus. Taxonomy (NCBI): domain Eukaryota; kingdom Metazoa; phylum Arthropoda; class Insecta; order Coleoptera; family Elateridae; genus Ignelater; species Ignelater luminosus. The sequence continues at coordinate 294,081 of VTPC01000910.1, forward strand.
ACTGTTCAGCTTATATGCAATGTACATAAACGTTTAATTTGATTAGATAAAGGTTTATCGTGGAATTTGTACTAGCGGAAAATAATACCTGTTTACATGAATCATTATGCAGTTGATCGACTTAGTATTAATTACTACAAGTGAGTAGAATAGTAAATACCATGGTTAAGTTCATTAATTAATTTATGTGTAGCCCTTGGTGAAGTTTCAAAAAAGTGAGTTAACAAGCATTTTTGCTAATGATTCTTATGAGTTTCCTATAGATTTTAGGTATAGGTACAAAGTAGAGGTAGCATAATACATTTATATGAGATAGTAAAAACTAATCTTTGACATTTGTCTTTCTTACATTCCGTTTTAAATGCTAATTTGTTTACGTCTGAAAGAAATTTAACATTATTAGAATAATTTGTTCGTTTCTTCGGTTCAAAGTAAGTAAGAGAGAAATTCCTTTCTTATACTTGTATAATATTTATTACTATCTAAACATTGCTTCGACTATGACCACAATTTCGATTTCGACAACATTAAAATTTTAGAACATGAACAAAAATATCATTACAGGATCTTTTTAGAAATGTTTCATATCAAAAAGCAACCTAACAGTATAAATTTTAAAACAAAACATTGAAAACCTAACATTATATATCACGATTTAATAAAATAATTTCAATACTTTTCAAAATTTCAATATCACATTAAAATCAAAAGTATCCTATTTCTGTATTGACTAATATTGATGTCAAAAAACTTTACATTTATAACATGTTATTTTAAATTTTAACTTTAATTTTAATTTTTATCTATTTAAAAACTTACTTAAGGTAATTATATTGTTATTTTATTTATTTTTATGATAGTTATATACATTTTAATTTATAGTTACTACTGACGAAGGTAATAACTATTACCGAACGTTTAGCAAATAGCAAAATAAATATTCTACAAATATAAGAGAAACATTTCTCTCTTACTTACCTTAAACCGAAGAAACCAACAAATTAATAAAAAAAAGGTAAAAGAAATTACAATAATATTATAATTATTAGAATAATTAGAATTTTTGTAAAACGGAGTTTTTGCTAAAACGCACTATTACTTAAAATATATTTAATGCCTGTTCTTTAATTGTGTGAAACCATTCATCAAAGAAAATGAAGATCATTTTGGGAAAAAAACGTAGAATTGGTCAAAGTTATATATACAATACAAATAATGTTGGCAATTTTTTGAAAATTTTATTGCGAAACTTTTATTCTTAACGTTGAAGATTTAATGTTGTAAGTAATCCTAAAGAGCTCCTTGTCAGAAGAGGTAGTAGAATAAATTAGTGTTTTATTCGGAAAGATTTCAGAAACGAATAAAACGGTTAATTATTATGCGTATGCTTGGATTGATAAAGTTTTTAATTTTTGTTGTTTGTTTCAGCTGTTAAATTAACTGTCTATGGAAGTAACATCAAGTATTTGAAGTACTACATAGATATTCCTATCCTCTGCATATTTTCAAAACAATTCCACGTATAATAAAACCAGAGATAAAATATCAATCCAAGCGGTACTGTATTTGTTAAAATCTAGATTCAAAGACAGATTTTAAACTCATCATACTATCAAAGATCAGAAATGTCTTTAAATTATGATTGTTATTACACGATATCTAGTTACTTAAAAGATTCAGATCTTCTTAATTTTTGTAGTGTAGTTGACATTAAGCCAGAAATTATAAATTTTTCTAAGAATTTTATAAAATTTAATACAGTAAGATTATACCAATCAGGTGTAGACTTAACAACTCAACGATGTTATTTGAAATATATGGATAATACACAAAATCTGTCCGTAGCATTTGTAAAGGAATTTAAGGATTATTTAGATTTGAGAGAAATATCCTTTTGGCAGAATTTGTCAGAAGACTTTCTACGAGAAATTAACGACTATGCATGTTGGAAAAGCATTTTCAAAAGCCAAATATTGTCAGAAGATTTTATATGAGAATTTAAAGACTACGTAGATTGGGAAATTATTTCTGAAAGCCAAATATTGTCAGAAGACTTTATACGAGAATTCAGAAATTGCTTAGATTGGAAAGCTATTTGGCGAAACCAAAAATTGTCCGAAGAATTTATACGAGATTTTAAAGACAAAGTAAATTGGGAATGCATTTCTAAGTATCAAGAATTATCAGAAGACTTTATACGAGAATTCAAAGATTGTGTAGATTGGAAAGCTGTTTCTAATAAACAACAGTTATCAGAAGATTTTATAGAAGAATTTAAGGACTATGTAAATTGGGACGAGATTACTATGAATCAGAAATTATCATTTTTATTTTTACGAAAATTTAAAGATTATGTGAATTGGCATGACTTATCAGACGATTTTATGCGTGAATATGGAGACTGGCTTGATTGGAAAGCTATCTCTCTAAATCAAAAACTTTCGGAAAATTCTATACGAGAATTTAAAGATTTTGTAGACTGGCAAGCTATCTCTTGCAGGCAAAATTTATCAGAATATTATCAGAAAGTTTTACACAAGAATTTAAGGATTATACTGCACATTCGCGAGCTCGTTCTAGATTTTGAATTCCACTACCAGACATATTTCAAAGATGCTGTACGAGACCACCACCTTCAAATTACCGTAAGTAGTCTTCCATATCACGAAGATCTCATTGCCATTGCCATTGTCATTGCCGCTCTGCTGGTATATGTGAATAATCTTACCTTTAGTTTAAAATACTAAACTAGATTATGTTGTATACAATACAATTTATAGCCTCTAATTTATGCCTTTTTTATAATTTTAAATATCAGAGTTTGAGAGGTGTAGGTATTACATACATAAGTTCAAGCTGAGAAGAGATAAATCGATGAAATATATATCTGTCATTATGCATTATTCTAAATCGTTTGGCATCAAATGACACATTGCATTTTAAGTACTCATCAAAGTTCTAGTTCTGCATTATGACGCTTTTATCACTTCCAGCGCTCTTGATTTAAATGAACTTCGAGACCAGCCACTTCTGTGCAAGCTCAAACATGGATTTGTTTGATCACAATCCCTTATTGCTATAGAAATTACTGCAAGAAGAATATTGTGAGTTGCATAAAAGTTAACAATTTCACATTTAGACATTTGTTCAATTACATTATAAACATATCTTTGAATATCACGTTTTCATACTATTCTCATAAACTTAAGTTATCTGATTAAACTAAAAACAACAGTATAATTTCTATTTTCAATGGTAACCTTTCTGCTTATAATTTATTAATTTCTGACTAATACCATATTGTTGTACGGCCGTCTGAAATTAATTATCTTGCTTCTTTAGCATCTGAGACGTTTGTTATCTATGTAACAGAACTTTGAATCTTACTGAACATTCGCCAATTTAGATTGATGTCTACTGTTTGTAATTTAAAAGTAATTAGATAGTAAGTCAATTACTTTTACCAAATAATTTGTAATTTAAATATTTTGCTTGCAAAGTAATTTTGTTACATTGTAATTTTATTATTTTTACTAAAAGTAATTGTAATTAGTAATTAAATACTTTTAAAAAGTAATTTACCCAGCTCTGTGACAAATTATAAGTAAGTAGTTATAAACTTTTTTTTCTTATAAATAAAATATTGTTTATTATAATCTTGATTCCGTTCTTTACATGTGTGATTCGATTCGGTTTGATGCTATGTAAGGATTCGTGCTCTTTATGCTAGTCAGTACATAACAACGATTAATTTATTGATAAAATAATAAATCGTTAATTAAAGTAATATAATTTTCAATTAATAGATTAGATTATTTATACCAGTATTGCTATTATACAGATTATTGACAAAGATCATCATTTTGAATCGAAACAGTCGAATTAACCTAATCTATTGAAATGAACAGATGCTCAAAAACATTTCATTCCATACTTATTATTATAAACAAAAAAGATTGTAATATTACACCTATTCTAATCTCTATGACTCATTTTTTATCGTGTACCCAAGGAATTTATTACAAATTCAGGAACGCTACTTTGTTAAGTTAGACAAGTCTATTATACATGATTCATTTCTATTTATACAGTGCAAAACTTTTCCACAACAAATGCAATAAAATTACAAACTAGAGATAAAAAATATTTTTAAAATAAAAGGAATGCACTATTGCTACATAAAAATTCAGCTTTTAGAATCTCAGGATTCTTTATACCGACACAATTTTGTAGAGCACGTTTTCAGCACTTTCTATATTATAATATTTATGAGGAGAATTTGTGCTCATATTTATAATGTACCTACCAACTATAACTTTGTTTGCAGTTACACACGTCTAAGCTTCAGAAACAACTCCTTATCTGCGATTTTAGAAATAATTATTAAAAGAACCTGATAACGAGTAGGAGGTTCAAGGGTGTTTCTTTATTATTATGAACTATACTGTCTTACTGCCTCTTTTTTATGTTAATTAACGAAGTTTTCTAATGCTTGTAAATGCACTCTTATTATTCAATATTTATAATAAAAGTACGCTTTCACTAAGTGCAAACTGCGAACACCACCTTGCATTTAATATAAGTTCAATTTGCGCTTTTAGAATTTCCAAATAGTTTTAAGTTTTAAAAGAGAAGAACGCAACTTGTTAGACGTTCAAACTTGATTCTTGTTCTTATTTCTGAAATCACAAAAGCGGCAACTGCTACATTTTAGCTTGCTTCGCGTATTTTATAACTGAGTACTTGAAAAAGAATATGCAAATTTACAAAA
>VTPC01000911.1:0-45329 GCA_011009095.1 Ignelater luminosus
GGAAATCTACTAACTAGTCCTGGCTTCTGACGTAGTCAATAGCAAAGGTTCTTTCTTATAGTTTTTGTCGTACAAAGTGGTAGCGTACTTTGATATGTTTGGTTCACCTCTGGAACTCCGGGTTTTTTATAAGCCGTATAGTGCTTGCATTATCCACTAGAAGTTTTGGAACTTCTTTCAGATTGCCAACTTCCCTCAATAAGCGACTCAGCCATTCCAACTCTGTAGCAGCCTCCCTTGCGGCAATGTATTCAGCTTCTGTTGCACTTAGAGCAGTTGTTTGTTGCTTTCGGCTCACCCAAGTGACTGCTCCTCCTCTTAAGGTAGTTGCAATCCCTGTTCTGAAACGACGCATCTTATCATCATTTGTAAAATTCGCATCACTAGAACAAGTCAGTTTTAACTGGAAATTTTTCTTGTAGAAGAGACCATGGTGACGTGTTCCGGCCAAATATTTCAGTATACGTTTTACGTCTACCCAGTCTGACTGTTTCGGACAATCCAACACTTCAGAAACAGTACTGACGGCATATGAAATATCCTGGCGTGTTGACATGGCTAGAAAAAGTAGCTTCTCTATAAGACACTTCCTCATCGAGAGGTGGATCATCACAATTAAAAGTACTTTTCTTCCCACATGGAGTAGAGATGAACTTAGCATCATTCATATTGAACTTTTTCAATAATTGATTGATGTAAGCTTCCTGATATACATCATCACAATTCTTGATTTGTATTCCCAAGAAGCTTTCTAAAATCCCAATTGTTATTTTAAATTCCAGTTTTAGCTTTTCTAAGAATTCTTGAACATCCTTTCTGTCTCCAATTATGATTCCATCATCAACATAGACGGCAACCATCAGTTTGCTTTTGTCACAATTTTTAATAAAGAGACAAAGATCTGCTTGACTTACGCAAAATCCCAACTTTTTCATATGTTCAATAAATCTCTTGTTCCAACAGCGCAGCGATTGTTTAAGCCCGTACAGACTCCTATTCAATTTACAAACACGTTCTGTTCCATCACGAAAACATACAGGTTGTTGCATATAAACTTCATCTTCAAGTTCAACATACAAAAAGGCAGTCTGAATATGAAATTGCGCCAGGTCACATGATTCTACAGCAGCAACTGCTACTAGAGTACGCACAGTATCAAACCTAGCAACCGGACTGAACGTTTGATCGAAGTCGATACCTTTTTGTTTAATGCGGTCCCTAGCCACCAGCCTTGCTTTAAATCTGGCAATTTCTCCATTTGTGTCTAGTTTGGTTTCTAGAACCCAACGATTTGAAATCATTTTCTTGCCTTGAGGAGGCACTATTGTCCTATTTTCGCTCTCTACAGAGGGCAGTAAGGAGCGCTATTTCGAACTTCAACTCCATTCTCACGAGCAACTTTCATTGTCTCAACGTGACACGAAGTTGCTTCCGTTGTCACAGCGCAAAATCTTAACTTGAATTCCTTTCTGTTTGGCTTCAAACAGAAATATTTTCTAACCGTCAGTCAATTCATTCTTGTGTGTCAAGAAAAATATACGTCGGTACTTACTGTAGTCGTCCTTAAATCATTATTAGTAACGATTTCCACCAAGAGAGGTTGTCTCGATTGGTCCACAGATATCTGCACTTATGACTGCTCCTGGTTCTTTAGGAGGATCAGGCCTACTACAAAATGGACTCCTGTGAGCCTTGCCTAAAACACATCCATCACAATGTTCATCTTCAATCAGATTAACACCATAACGACTCATTACATTCTTCACATGGTGTTTGTTCTGATGACCTAGTCGTTCATGCCATAGCTGCAAACTATCTGATACACAGCCACTGCTGTTACAACTTTCAGGTCTAAGATATAACAGTTCGCTTACTAGACGACCGGTCAAAGTCACCTCTCCACTGAAAGTAAATGTACAGCCTTTAACATCTGTTCCAAATATATGACCCTTGTATGCTGCTTTACTAATCGAATACAAATTTCGAGCTGCAAAGTCGTTCGGACCAAGTTTCCATCAGTGTTAAAGGCGACAGACGTTGAGTCATTACAAAAGGCATGCATGGGACAAGGGACCACAAAAGGTTTGTATGTTACAAAGTAATCCTTGTTAAAGGTTATATGAGTCCCCACTCCGGTATCAGCGATCCAATTTGTAGCGCTCGTTGTACTGCTACATACGAAACTGTATTTCTGCTTGGACACATTTTCACGCAGCTTTTCATCAACCTTGTTTAGACAAAATGTCCTCTTTTTTTACAACGAAAACACTTGGCGTTTTTGATGCTCTTCGAACTTCGCTTTTGTTTTATATCGCTATTAACAAGCAGTTGTTTTGGTTTGTTCTGAGTTTGTGACAAAAGAGCTGCCTCTTGCACCTCTACACTATCAGGTTGCTCAATAGTTTTCAGTTTTTCTACTAAATTTTTTAGGGTGCGATTCGAACTGAGCATGCCTCCCACACATTTCTGAATTCTCCGAAGTGTGGTCCTAGAGTAGACAAAGTTCGTGCTATAAAAATTCTGTTGCTTAATTTATTTCCCTTTTACTTCTTTAAAGCTGAATTAAGTTCAGAAAAATGTTTTTGCAATTTTGCACCATGAGTAGCAGTATCCTCAGTTGCGGCGCGGTCCCATCTAAAGAATTCTTTTAACAACCGGTCTAACCGTTGTTTACTGCTTTACTCGAAAACTGAAATCAGACTATCCCATACTTCTTTAACATTAGTACAAGTCAGGACCAAAATTGATGTCGCTCGTCTAGAGTTGTCATAATATGCAGCATAGTCTCAGCATCATCGGATTTCCATTTCTTTAAATCAGTTAAATAGGTAGCATCTGATGCCCCAGCTGTAGGCAGTACAGGTTTGTCGCGATCACCATTGACAATATCAATGAGATTATGCTTTTTTAAAAGCAAACTAATTGATATTTTCCATTTGCCCCAATTATACACACCAGATAACTTTTCAATGACAACTTTGTCGACTCCTGCCATATTTCTTTCTTTTTTTTTATCAAAGTTTATCAAAAAGTTTTCCAGAATTCAGGCCAACCTCAACAACACCTTGCACGGCGACACACACGAAACGCACAACTTGTTTTCAACACTTTCTGTTTATGCACTTTTAATTGCTGGTGTCCATAACCTAATGAGGTTTTAATAAAACACATTCACAAACCTTTTATTATACAGAGTATAATTGAAAGTAAAATAAAAATGTGAACAAAGTACTAAAAATGCAAAAATAAAATTATGACAGATTTCTTTTTTTTTTCACGTGATTAATTATACTTCAGCACTACACTGCGAATTTAAAGCTAATTACTGTCTTGCTTAAAACAGCTTTTGCAAAGAAATCAAGTCGAATTTCGAGAGTATCGAACTGTCTCAAGCTTTAACAAAGTAATCTATTTCAATTGCAACACGGTAGGGTTCAAAATAGATCACGTCTTCTATTGCTTGGTGGGTAGCTTCACCCTTTAATTTTCAGTATGTGAACAGGAAGACACCGAATTTCTAGCATAAACAATTTGTTTATCTATGAAGCCGATCTCCCCCAATAGGTGGAAGTATATTGAACAATACTTTAAACGAATGGTTTCCAAAAGAGAAACTAAATAGTGAATTAATTTTGCCCGCTGGACCGAAATGACTCCTATAAAGGTAAACTTATCAGCAAAGTCAGTTTGTTTAGTGGTTTGGAGCTTTTGATGTTCGAGCTGTATGCGAACCCATCTTGTCGTTAAACAAGCCAATTCGATCTCGGGAACCAAGTTTAGCCAGTCTAGAGCAAGATTGTACGTGACGGGCGCGAAGTATTACGAGCAAAAAACGATACCAAAAGTATATTTGTGTATGTCAGTGGCTAAGATGGATGTACCTCAACCGGACTGTACGGGGCTTCCAAATAGAAATTTAATCAACTCTCCTGACGGCTAAAGAGATCCAACTGGACGATTGTACACACACAACTCTTTCATTTCTGTCTATATCTGTCCATGACGGCAGAGCGAACAAAGGTTTTATAAGTAAAGAAAAGCGCACGTGATTATGCACAACACGTTAGCAATAACGTCGTTAGTCCGTTCCAAGCTATTTATACTTATAGATGGTACAGACATTATACCGCATAACCTTCACTTGGTAACTCTTCAGAAACTTTCCGAAGCAGGCACTTTTAAATTATAACCCGTTTTACAGATGGCAATCTGAAGTAGTCCAGATATAAGGAAGACCATCATTATAAAAAAAATACAATCGTAGATGTTTTTTTGCTGTACCAGTTGCATACAATTAATATAGTGGAATAAGAAAAAAAAGTCCAAGTAAATCTAAGAGCTGAATTGAGTTGAAAGGAGATTTTTCTTCTTTTGAAGGCCTAATAAACCGAATCGGAGAACGTGTGGGATTTTGCTGGCTTGACAAGCTTTACACTGCAAAACGTATTTGCGGATATGGGCCCTCATTTTTGGCCCGTGGTGTACAACCAAGACTGTATAACTTTTCAACATGTCTTTGCGAGTGGTTCTGGGTATTTCCGAATTCCACTCCATGAGAATAGACATGATCCCATAAGCAATCACCCGTTCCTCATCGTATTCACATAGCGACAACAAAGTCGCCTTACCATATTCGCTGATTTTAAATTCTTTCTAAAGTCAAAGATTTCCAAAATAACGTCCAAGCTCCACTTTCCATACCAAGAGTCAAACCTAGAAAACGTTTTTTTTTTTTGGTTGCGGTTTTAAACCTAGGCAAATTGGCAATTTCTTCCACTTGACTAGGATATGTATGGAGTCCGTTCTTGTCTGCAACATACTCAGGTAGAAAACGAGTCTTGCGAAATTTACATTTTTTGTGTTTGTTGTTAATATTTTTCTCAACAGATGCATATGCTCAGAGTAGGTCTTGCTAATCAAAATAATGTCATCCAAGTAAACAAATAGATCCGGCTCTAATTCAGGCGCTAGGATTTCGCACATAAATCTTTGGAATGCCTAAGTGGCGTTCTGCAATCCAAATGGTACACCAATGAATTCAAACAGCAAAAAGCAGTCCTTTCCATAGAATCATTGGTTAAAGTATCTGCAAAATACCTTCTGCAAGTTTGTTGAAGAGAGATACCTACCATCATCACGCAGATGTTCATTTATGTCTTGCACAAATGAAATCGTGAAGATATCATGTTTGGTTACGGAATTTATCTTCTGACCATCAAAAGAAAGTTTGTATCCCCCATAGTTCTTCATCATCACCACTGAAGAACACCAAAGAGATTTGGATGGCATTATCACTCTCAACTCGTGTATCTAGCCAACTTATTTATTTGGTTGTTTTAGCAAAAATTGAGACATGGAAAGTACTTTTTCTTGACCAAAGTAGCGGTATGAGGGTCAATTCCTTGCACAGAATGAAGAAATTGAAACTTCTGAACAATGTTTTAATACCGTTTGGAAGGGAAAGAGAAAGCGGTAAAGTTGGAGTTCGCTGCTCTAGTGTTCCACCTTGATGGCTTTTCGGGATTTTGTTTTTGTTTATCTTGTATCTTATTTGAATTTAATTTCAGATTATTGCTTGTACGTGCTCCCTGCTAGATTAATTCAGACTAAACAAAACACATCGTCATTTTCGAAATGTGATTATTTTTCCCTCGCCTCAAGCGCTTCATCTCAGAATGTATCATTTTACTTTAAGAAAACACGGTCCAATCAAAGGTCAACCATTATCTCAGTTACATACATCTGTCTTATGGGTGTATTGTAAATTTTATTTCCTGATTAACTTTTCTGTTAACGGTTACTTTAATATTATCATTATGGCTTGCTACCCAAAATAAGACAATTAAGTTGAAAACTTCAATTTTATTCGATTTATCGTTGTACATAAAAATAAACCCACTCCACTATTTAATTCCTTGGTACATTGTTTCAGGTATATTTTAAGCGAAGTAATTAGTTAATTCAATATCAGGTGTTTAATTTTATGAATATAATTGTATTGTGGGAGTTTTTATTTGCATTCTGTTCTAAAATTAGGCATGTGTGGGATGGCTTGATAACAGAATGGTCCTTAAACTTGAAGCACATTGGCGAACCTTTATCAAACATAATGGAAAATGTTACATGGGTAATTAATAAACAATAAAATGTTCATCCACTTTTGACTTGCGTTTAATAACGATAAGAATTATTCTGTACATATATGTAGTATGTGGTAGTAACGAACATTCTGTTTCCTTTTGTTTTTATTTTGGTTTTTGTAAGAACTCTTTTTTTATGTTTTTCTTATAATTAATTTCGATGACATTTTCAAAGAAATGTATTCAGCTGTAACAATGGCCAACTTTTTCATTTAGTTGGCAGCAAACTGAAATATTTCAAAGAGGGAATGCATAGGAATTTCTGTATTTGGCTATATTGTTTGAATGTTCCAAGTAATAAAAGTCTGACAAGTGACTATATTTGGAGCGTTACACGATGATGCTGAAGGAATGTTCTGAAAAAAAAAATGAAAAAGATGAATGATTTTTCATTCTTCTCCATTTTCTTTTTTTTCATCCAATAGTGTATTAGTTTGGTCTGTTTACACATGCTTTATTTTCTAAACTACATAAATAATAAACTAGATGAGTGAGTAATTTTGAAATATCGCCCAAGCAAGTGCGTTCAACTGTATACCCACCCAGGTCGGTTGGCAGGAACATCAAACGAAAGGTAAACGTATTCTACATTTTTCATGTTTGAGCCAAATTTTCACTGCGTGCAGTTGGCTCATTTAGAGTCATATAATGACAAAACCGCACTTTTAATTCAAAACTCAGCTGGATGCGTTGGTCTACCAACATTCTGTTCATAAAACGAACATATGACCATTGATAGGTGTTGAATGAAATTATATCTTACAGTTAAATTTTAGTATTCATAAAAAGAAAGCTCCCAGGAAATATTTTTTTTATTTTTTTCGTGAGATATGTCGAATTTTTCCGAGTAAACTGAAGTACAAAATAATTACTACCGAAATACGAGGGTTGATCAGAATTTTTCTTTTTTTACTTGACTGCTTTTCTAATGAGGCCCATGTGAGAATTCAATGCAATATGCCATTCTTCCCTTCATTGTTCATTCTTATCGACAATTTTACTATTGCCTAGAAGCATCTTTAGCAATAACGAAGAATCACTAATAATAATTAGATTCCACGAATACATACTATGGAGAGTGATCTGAAGCCAAAGCAAGACGAGATTTTTGGTTCGGATTATTACGGAATCGCTTAATAGCAACAATTTAGACTTAGAATTTTCAATTATTGCGAATAAAGGAAGCAACATGTTTTCGATTTCTGCTTATTACTCTTCAGATAGATACACTATTATTTAAGCTTTTGACTAGTTTTTCCATAATACTTTCACCACTCAGTTTATGACGTCTTTTTTAACAATTCTCGATCACATTCTAGATCTCTTCATGTCTTGCGATTTGTGATTTTTCTCTTTCACGACTTCAGTTCCGTAAATGAAGCAATGCGAGATATTCCTAAAAAACCATTTGAAAACAAAAAATTCTCCTTATCATTACGTCAGAATCTGGTCGCTAACTGATCGAAATTGAATTAAATGACATTACAGTGACGGAAAAACGCCCTAGATCATGAACGTTATACGAAAGGATAACTACACCATGATTATAACTTTAGAGTAACTTTTAAGGGGCCTGACTACTCTTATCCCAAGCCGTACATTTGATTCACATTTAACCAGGTACGATACGGCCGCTCAAGGGAGACTGAAGGATTACAAAGATTATTGCATTACTACAATTAATGCATACGCCATTTGATACAAGTTTAAACCGAACCTTTCTCTATTAAACGCAATTAAACGAATTGTTACCAGTTTTAGACGTCAGTCTGACTTGTGCTTTCCAACTTGAAAGACTGATACTTACCTGTTTTGAACGGAACTGAATCATCAAGGTTACTTAAGAATGTGATATCAGCGGAAACTGACCTGCGCTGTGTATGAATCACAGTTCTAATCTATTCCGTTTCAGTTTTAGAACAATCTCTAATGTAAGTCCTATATGTGTATTAACTATTACTACTCATACCGGACAATTATTTTTATAGTAACTGCGAAGAATGACCATTAATGAAGTAAATTAATTTTACTAGTATATGCTATGATATTGCGTATATCATAAACGCACACAAAGAAAGTTGATTGCAGCATTTATAACTGCTGCAAATTAACTTGTTTATTTCAGATTACAAAAGGAGAAAAAATTTTTTAAAAGCAAAATTGTGCCAAAGGCAATTATTTTGTTGTTTTATAACTGCTATCATTATTACAGACATTAATTTATGTAATTCGTTGTTCGACAAAAGTGGCTGTCGTTATCATGCTCTTCCAATTTCATCGTTTCGGTTATGGTTTATTATTTCCCTTTATAAAAAACGAGCAAGGTGAATGTCATTGACATTATTGACTGTTCTGAAACGACCTACGCAACGTGATAGATATCACACAACGCAGTTTTCAGGTTTTGAAATGAAATCAATAACTATATACGACATCATTGTGTATGAACTCTTTTTTTTAATATTATATTCTGTGAAAGCTTCTGAAAACTCTATTACAATTCCTTTTGTTTGAAAAGGTTTCTTTGGTGTTAAAAGAGAGAAAAAGGAAAAACTGAGTTGTTAGAAAAATATAAAAAATTTCTCTTTGATTTTTTAAGATTTTTCCTCTCGCCTTTTTTATTGTGTCTTTGAAATCGTGTTCCTGAAACAATATTTTGTCACATAAGACAGTTCGAGATCAAACGTACATACTAAAAGGGAATTTTTAGAAAACTAAAGCAGTGAAACGTCTTCACATCATTTCTTCTATTAATTTAGTAACGTTGTTAATTTGGTTACCAGAAGCGCTTTGGGCATCTCATAATATCATTTAAATGCAATAAATAATAATTTACATGGTTTATAGTACGGGTATATTCATTAATAAGGTTCTTTGGAGTTGCAGCGGAAGTGTAAATTCTGAAGACGGTTTCACACTAGAACTCAAGTGACGCCAACAAATGAAAGATGTATCATATTACAAGTAAAAACTATTAAGATTCATGTGGAGATGACTATTATAGATACAATAAATCTACATGAATAATTAGTATTTTCTTTCACAATTTCTTGAGTATTTTTAGTATTGATGGATTAATAGAGAGAAATTAATTATATTTCTTTTGTTGCAGGTACGTTCTGGTTTCCGATCTAAGTTTTGGTAAGAGTAAGTATACAGCAATATGCAATTCATTTTGAAGGTTTCCCAAAAGTTTAAGTTTAGCTTTGGTTTTATTTACCTTCAAATTATAGCAATTTTGTATTAACTTATTAAGAACTTAAAAATTAGAAAAATTTAACACTAGAGCCAAAACCCGTTTTTGTCTCCCTAAGCTAGTTCCAAAGTTGTATGTCAAGAAATCACAGATCTCAAGTATAAACATAAGTTTATGCTTTGATTTGCAATAATTTCTAACAAACCTAGAGGCGGCCAGCTTTCGAAAGCACAATGATCTTGTGTATCGATCTAATAGAACCGGAGAAGTAGCTGACTGTTAGGATTATAAATGTATAGGATGTGGGAATTGAATACACAGTTTTTAGGCACGTCTCTTACTTCACATTGAAGTACTTGATCAAATGAGTAAACAAAAGTAACCTTGCATGATACAGTCTTTCATTTAACATGAATACCTTGCAGCTTTAACCTTGGAGATTTTGTGGGATTGTGTAATAACTACGCACGCACTTGTTACAATTTGGTATGTGAATAAAATCAAATTTCTTAAATTTTGCTTGGTAATCAGGAGAAATCCTCCTGCAAATGTTTAGGAAATATTCTTACTACGATTACATAGTATTTCGTAGAAAAAATATCTGCTCCAATTTATATGTATGTAGCTATTGCCCAAAAAAGCCGAAAATTTTCCTTCTTTTATGACAGACTTCTGTACGATATGGGAAGGTTGTAATGTCATTTTAAAGTTTTGCATACTTATCCGAATTTTACGTTAAATTTTGCTTTAAATACATTCATTTAATATAAATTTATGGCTTTGTCTTACTTTTTAACGTTTAACAAGTTGTTTATATTGCTAACAGATATTTTTCTTTGGAGTTCTGTTGTTAAGAATTAAAATGTGTTCGATAAATGGTTTTATACTTCCTTCATTAGTGAAATCCGATACATTATTTTATGACCCGAACGTGCTTCGTGCTGTTTTTAAATCTTTGTTATATTTTTCAACTGTATTTCCAAGAAAGAACATGTTCGTAATTTGCTAATTCATGTCTGGCAGAAGACAGTTCTACAGTAAAGAAATGATATCCAGTAGTTTTCCATTATCCAATTCATCGTCTGTATTTTGTTTTTGGGATATCGTGTACACCTGACTTTTCTATTTTGCCAAACCGTTCCCTTTGTTGGTACTTTGTGATTTTTGTCGGGGAGTCGAAATTTGGACACCGTGGAACGTGGGTGTTCACCGCGACCTCCCTGGTCCAAGCGGACCCGGTGCTTTTCGCTTTTTGTTTCGATCTTTAAGTGTGGCGCACGGTTAATTTCGACATTTCAGTGGCTGTGAATTTGTTTTGGTTTCCTATTTGGTTTATGGGCATTAATTTGCATTTTGAGTTAATCCTCGAGGGAGGCCTCTTTGAGGATTAAAATATTGACGCATCATTGTGCGGACGAACTTTAAAAATTCATATGCTGAAAGGTGTTACCTGTATTTTTACTAGTAGGTGGAGATGAACGACAAGCTCATCGTCCCTGTCTTCATTTTTGGTTTAGTCATTATGAAAATCTCCGTTATGTACCTGGTGTTCTTCGACTCCGCTATATTCGTCATACTCCCTGGCTGATGGAATCAATATCCCATCTTCAGTGTCCATCGAGAGATCTGGTATTCTCTTCGTTATTGAGAAAATTAAAGTTTTGTGTTTGTGGAAGTTAAGTGTTTAAAAATTTATTGGGGTTGAAACCATGCCTTCTCGTAATTAAATTTAATGTAAATTCAATTCTTTTGTATTTGGAAAAGTTGCTGGAAACTCAAAGGACCTCCAGATTTAGAGTAAGGAATAATTGTTTATGTTACATATATTTGTTTGTATTTTTATGTTGTTTTGTTCAAATGCTTTGAGTATTTAACGTTAATGTTTGGTTTATTTTAATGTTAGAAAAGTATCTTTATAGTGTATTCTTTCCGGAAAAATCTAGGGAAAACAATAGGTAGTTTAAATTCTACAGTAATCTTTTGAACGTTTTCTTTTTGTTTGAAGTAATACAAGTTCATATGTTCTAAATTTATTAATAGTTTTAAATCGTGTTCAATTTTGTTTGTTTAGAGGGGTTTAATACAATAAGTATTTTGCGATTTAATGATTTCTAAACGCATTTATTTGACGGGTCCTTCAGACCTAATTTTTATGTAGTAATTGTCATTCTTTTATTTGATGTTTGTAAAGTAATAATTTCTCCAATCAACCATATCATTTTGAATCTTTTTGTGAATGTTTATTTTACTCGATTTCAAAGCATAATAATAAATTCATGTATTTTTGTGTTCTTATTTCTAGGAGTTTGTTTTTGTTTTATAAGCTTATTTAGGTGCCGTGATGATGGACCTTGGCTTCTAGCAACCCGCATAATATTTGATTTTGTGAATAAAGCTTTGTTTATAGTTTTGAGAAACGAGAGAGAGGCTGGAGATTTATTAAGTTTATTTTATTTTAAGTTGCGGAACCAACAAAGGTTCCTTGGTAAGTAAAAGAGAATACAATTTAGTCTCCGGACACGATTTTGAAGTGTTTATCTACAGGGTGGTATTTTGGGTTAACCCTATATACAGCGTGTTCGCTGATGTGGGGACGGGTCGACGAATTACATCGTTTTGTGTGGCACTGTCTCCTGGCTCCCTTTTGGTATATCTTTTAGGCTTTTCAGCTAAAAGCTAAGTTTTAGGCTCAGGTAAGATCATCAAAGCCTGAGTTATTTACTATTTTGGAACCTACTCCCGTCTTCGACATGAGCTATGGGCTTGAACATCTACCGATATCTGGCTTATACGGGACTTGTGCATACTTTTGGGCATTTTCCCGTTACAAGCTGTTCTCCCATCTGTTACATTTCACTGACTCGTATGTTTTGCCGCTTTTGCATTTGAATATTTGTCAGTACTGTTTCCATGAAACACTATAAACAGAACTTTGCGTCCATAACTTGCAATTTGTTGTAGACTTTCTAAATCGTGAAAAAATTAATTACAAAAATGCAAATCGAATTATTTTTGGTAAGTACGACGTAAGTGTTGCCCCGTGTACTGAACACACGAATGTGGTAAGTTAATGCAAATTTGAAAAAATCTTCTTAGTTATTTATGTGGGGTAGAAGTATTTTTGAATCTCACTTGAAAGATATTTGGATGTCACCTCCCTGATGGTAAGACAGCGGGATCCGATGGGTAAGACCTGTGCTAGAAGATTGAAAGAAAAAAAAGAAATCTGGCCTAACGATCTAATCCAATTGAACTTGTATACGTACTTCAGGGAACTAAGACAACCACATTGTATAAAAATACTAAAGGAAAACAAAGAATTGATATTTAATTCAACACAGTATTGGTAATGCACCCAATAGGTAAGTAACACTTGACATCTGATAAGGGCTAACTGACGAGAAAAAAAAGAAAGAAATTTTTTAGAAAATAATAATACTAATCCATACGAAGGATCTAATTGAACACTAAGGTTGGTTATAGTACATCCTGTATTAACTTACCACATAAAGTATCTGTTCTTTTTTTTCTCTTTTAAGTTATAAATAGACATAACCATCTTGCGCGGCTCTCCAACAATTCATAATTACATTATAAGCTAAATAAAAGAATTTCCTAAAACCTTTTTGCAATTATAATTAATAATTATTGTAACAAAAGATGAAATTTCTTATTCAGACGTTACCTCTTGGTGCTGGAGCTTCTTCTTTCCAAGAAACAAATTCTAAATTCCAAGTACGTCGCATCGATATGTTATGGACAATGGTCAAGTTCATACATTCAAAGTACGCAATACGCATCAATACGTATTACAGTAAATTTTCGCTTCAGGCAAGTATGATCAATAAATCATGATGAAAAGTAGAAACTAGGAGAGGAAGCTTAAAATAATGAGAAACAGTATACCAAAGAGTCCTAAAGGAATTAATATGAAAAATTTACCTTTAGATCTCAATCGGCCTAATGCGAACTCGATCTTACAAATCCTGCTTATATGAAGTACCTGCATTAGTTTTTCTCCTAAACTAATTCACCAATCCAGCAATAACTAGAGGGCTCACTTTTACCATCCTTGAATGACTTAATCGAAGGTATTATTGCCATGGGTGCAATTGTGAAAATGACAAACAGCAATTGTATCCATAGCAATTACACTTTCGATAAAGTTATCTTACGAATGTAAATAAAAGTGGGCCTATAGTCCAGGCATTTGGTAGAAAATAAAAGAAAGTTTTGGTAGAGTTTTGACTTTTGGTACTATATGGTATTTTGGATCGCTGAACACGAATCAGAGGTTTGGCAACAAGAATTTTCTCGGAAAATAGGTTTTTTGCCCAAAAAACATCTAAAAACAGACTTTTTTCGACTTTTTCAAAATAACTCCAAAAATATGCATTTTACGTGAAAGTCGATCCTATAATGAAACTAAAGAAGATAAAATGTCCTACATCTCACGTCTTTTAGGTTTTTATCTCCAATTAATAATTTATCCGCGAGAGCGCCGCGAAAATGCGTGTGATAAGCCAAAACTCTCAATAACGGGAATTACGGCACTGTACGTCGATTTAACACGAAAACTATTTATTTTACGGAAATGTTAACCATGTATTATATTAAAGGTGATGTAATTGACTATATTTAATGTATCTAAGATCAACTATTTCGCTGCTAGCACGAGCAGAAACAGAGCACAACCTCTTTGTTGTCATGACTAGTGCTATACGAGTTAATTCCTATTAATCTCACAACTTTGTTCCAACGAATTTCCGTTGCTAAGCATTGAGATTAAGACCTCGAGGAGTTTTTGACCTACGATCTAGGCACTTATTCCTTGTCTCTATTCGACATTGGTGTATTAAGAAAAGGAACCAAATCCACGCTCTACAAAGCATTCAAACTCCTAACAAACAAGCAGTTCAGCGACCAAGTTCAATATGTCATCGATGGTAGTTTTCTATTGCATAGGGTTGTTTGGTTTACGAGTCAATCGGTTTCTTCCATCTGCGACAGATATGTTCAGTATGTCCAGTTAAAATATCATCCACAGGCAGTAGTTGTCTTTGATGGCTGCCCTGAGACGTACAAGGTGGTACAGACCGCTGAGCGTATGAAAAGAACACAAGGAGACATGCTTCAGCTGACATACTGTTTGACGACACAATGATAACAACGACGTCCAAAGAAAAGTTTTTTGCTAACCCCCCAAAAAAAACAAGGGTCGTTTAATATCATATGTTTATTGCGAAGCTCTTATCATCAGCAGAAATGGAATGGAAGCAGGCGAAAGAAGACGCTGACACCCTGATTGTGAACACGACTTTGTCCTTGGCTCCACCAAATGAGACAGTAATTGTAGTTGGGGAGGATGTAGACCTCTTGGTTATTTTGATAGGTTTCTGCAGGGTTTACAACGTATTCTTCGGAATGATAACGTTCCTCCAGCTACTTTTTCACCTCTTAATACTATAAGTTCACTGGTAGCAGAAATCATCCTCTTCCTGCACGTAATGAGCGGTTGCGATACAACCTCAGCAATGTTTAAACAAGAAAAAATGAAGTTTCTTAATATACTTGTGGATAAGCCGACCGTTGCTGTAAAAGTCTTCACAGACTCAAATGCTACCGATGAGATGGTAGCTTTGCTGGGGAGCATTTCTTCGTTTCGCTGTATGGTTATAGTGGAACAAATGTGCCTACGTTCAACCACCGAAGGTACATTCACTGCAAGAAGATAGTCTTCAGGTACAGCTCCAACATACATGCTTTACCACCATCTGCAGTTGCAGCACGGCAGCACTCTGTAAGAGTCTCCCACCAGGTTTATCAATGACTGAGGGTAGAAAAGAAAATGCTGAATAGTGGGGATGGAGAAGAACAAATATTGGCCTTAAGTTTGTGACCACTCTTCTACCATGTGCTGCCCCGAGAGAGGCTGCACCAATAATGCAGTGGTGGGTAAGGACAAAGATGACAAATTGGACATCGAAACCGAGCTGGAAATGGATTGAACACCCGTTGAACCAGTGGACCAGATGGAAGATGAATATGTCATGCCAGAAGGTATGAAATATTTACCATTAAGAAAAAATATATTCTACAATATTTGAAGTAATAAGAACACCCACTAATTCCATACATCTATTTTCTAAGCTGCAGATGTCGATGACCAGCCGGAACCTTCTAAAAGAAGACGGAAATGAATATGAATAATTAATATTACTTTTTTACTACTAATGTTACATACTTTAAGCTTTCGATATCTATAAATAAAGTATTGATTGATTTTACTCGCGCTATCAGCGAAATCGTTGATCTCAGATACATAAAATGTTGTCAATTACATCACCTTTAATATAATACATGGTTAACATTTCCGTAAAATACATAGTTTTCGTGTTAAATCTACGTACAGTCAACTCATAAAGTAATGTCGCAAAATGATGTACATTTTGGTATTTAATGTCTGAATTCATGACAATTATTTCATACGTAAGTACTAACTTGACAAACTCTCTTGATTAATCGATTTCAATTTAGAAAATGCAGAATTTTCCATTAAATGAGAAATTAAACGCTAAAATATATAACATTTTGCGACATTACTTTATGAGTTGACTGTACAGTGCCATAATTCCCGTTATTGGGAGTTCTGGCTTATGACACCCATTTTCGCAGCGCTCTCGCGGATAAACTATTAATCGGAGAAAAAAACCTAAAAGGCATGAAATGTAGGACATATTTTATCTTCTTTCGTTTCATATAGGATCGATTTTAACGTAAAAGGCATATTTTTGGAGTTATTTTGAAAAACTGAAAAAAGTCCGTTTTTACACATTTTTTGGGGAAAAACCTATTTTCCGAGGAAATTCTTGTTGGCAAACCTCCGATTCATGTTCAGCGACCCAAAATACCATATAGTACCAAAAATCAAAACTCTGCCAAAACTTTTGTTTATTTGCCGTTTTTGAGCAAATAATGACTGGACGACTAAGAGAAATAACTAAAAGATTCAATTGGTCAAGATCCACCCAAGGTGATATAAAAGCTGCACAGTTGCTTCAAACCAAGCTTTTTCTGCACCAAAGCAAAATTTTACTGTAGAAGAAGAAAACTTCATGACTTCAAAACTTGTTTTTGTAAAACGGATACACCATCTGTCCAACTAAAATAAAATTTAAAAAGAAATGTAGAAAAGGATTCAACAATAATGAAAATCAAAATAAAACGTGACACAATCTTAACCAAAGAATTCTGCTTAAGTGTGCAGAGTGTAGTATAGCATATAGCATTCCTTAAACTCTTCTGACAGCTGGACTGTTTTTGAAATTGACAAAGTAAAGAGTATCATTTTATTATAATGGATTACTTATGTAAAAGAAAGGTATTGCTTATAATACTTATAAAATTGGGAAACTCTGGTTGATAAAATGTCTTGAAAGACTGACCAAAAAAGTCCAAGCTGGTAAGATGTTCTAAAAGTGGATTTAACTTTTCCGAATCAAGCTGATTTTTTTTACTGTTTTATTTTGGACTGATTATTTTCCTATTTGACTCCACTTTTAAATTTTTAATAAAGTAACTGTCTTTGTTGGTCTTTATTTCCAATATTGAAAGCATTAAAGGATATGCCAATTTAAAAGTTTTTTGTGGTTATTTAATGTAAGAACTTACTTCAATAAAACTATTCAAGATTTAATTAAACCATCATATGGATGAAGTCAGTTTATGAAATGATTTTTAAAATTAAATAAATTTTTGTTTTTGCGTCAATTATTTGTTGTTTTGCTTCAATTTAAGATTCATCATAGAATAGCTTACGGTAGTACCCATTTAATAACTGATTATGTCCCAAGCACCACTTGATTTTAAGTTTGCGGATAGTTTTGTCTAGTTAATTACAGGAAATAAAATTAATTAAATGTCAATTAACTACAGTCTACTCACTCACTTCTAAAACAGAATGTTAATCGTGTAGTATTGCAAACTCAATAATCTTCGCATTTCCGTTTTTTTCTAGTTTTAGAGAAGTTCCCACAACAAATACAACGCGTGTTGATTTAATTTTTGTTTTTACTATGTTTTTGGTGTGTACCTATCGTGTTTATAACAATAGATCTTCAATACTCTTTTCAGTTTCTCACACTCAGAACGATTTCGTTTGGAGAGGCACACTCTTTTATTATACACATATCTCAGCCCTCTCTACCGCTCCCGATTATGATCTTGCGAGTTTTTAGAGAAAAAAAGAACTAGAAAGTGTAAGAGGTGTAGCACCCGCGGATTAAAGATGAAGCAATAGAAATATTCCCAAACGAGTATTCTACAGATTTTCTATGAAGTTTTTTATAAAACTGGTTTCTAAGAAAAACCTACAGATTTATTTGTGAAACATCTGCTGGTCTATCATGTTGGGCGCCAATTGTTGGTTGAAGATAAGACAGGTAATAATTTCCTAAGTGAAGCATCTATTCGCTGATTTTTCCCACATTGCAATTTTGTTGTCGATTTTTTGTCTTGCTTTATTCGTAATTCCATACACTTAAACATTTTTCATTTACTGTATAATACTCATCATACTAAAAGTTAACAGTGTTGTATATTGTTCAATAGCTTGAAGTTTCTAGCGACACAACGGTTGTATATTTCAGTTTTTAAATTCTCCAATTATAATTACTGTACCTATTATCACTGTATATCTGATTAGCAAGATTGATTAATTGTAATAATTGAAGATATTGTTGTCTAAAAGTAATAAAAGTTGTAATACTTTTACTGTTGTTGCAAATACGGAATTTATAATAATAACAAGTGAATAGTTTGTATTACAAGAAGGTTTGCCAAATTCACAGTATAGAGGAATGTAGCGAGTCTCACCTTGTATAATATTCCTTGAGATGTGGTGCTTTACTGAAGATCTTTTTATGATTAAGTAGAATTAATAACTTCCTTAATTAAATTAAACATAATAATATTATTAATTAGTCTTTAATTTCTAATTTATTCATTCCGTCTTGAAAGCTCCTTTAAAATAATTTTCTCATCCAGTTATAAAATCAATATTTTATTATTATTATTAAATTGATGTAAATTCGCCCAGCAACAGTCACCTAATAACCAGCTATCCGACCAACCACGCAGATTCTTTTAAATGAAATACACCAATTTTCCTTAAACGTGTTAAGCTGTCAAAATAATTGGTGCTTCTTTGAGTGAATTGCTATAGCAACGTCGAATTTGAATTCTATAGGTGTTTACTTGAATGTGTACATGCATATAATGGTAACACGTACACGTGTTTGCACTCTTTATAGGCACTTTTAGAATCATTGAGAAGACCTTTAACATTGCTGTAAAGATGTTATCGTTTGCACAAATGCGAAAAGTAGGCGAGACGTAACAGGCTAATGCGATGTTTATGGTAAAAGGAGTTCGTGAAAACCCAGCTTGGGCGCACGATAACTTTTTGTGTGTTATGTGTGCGCGGGGAAATTTTTGGGAAGAGACCGTCG
Source organism: Ignelater luminosus (assembly GCA_011009095.1). Taxonomy (NCBI): domain Eukaryota; kingdom Metazoa; phylum Arthropoda; class Insecta; order Coleoptera; family Elateridae; genus Ignelater; species Ignelater luminosus. Next base: position 18,846 of record VTPC01000911.1, read on the forward strand.
TTTATTTGCATCGGTTTCTTTGATAACGCGATTGAAAGAAAAAACCTTGGTAACTGCAAATTGTCGGTTTATTAAATCTTATTTTTTTCCTTTTTTTTTCGTTTTCTTTTTCCTTAAATAACGAAAGGTGGCTGATTATTAAATAATCTTGAAACTTTAAACGTTTTATTAAAATTGTTGAAGTGTTGTGTTTTTTGTAGATAATTAAATTAAAATCTTTGTAATATCCATTGCAATAAATAACCCAACTAATTATTATTATATAAGGATAATCATAAGGAAAAGTCTTGAGACAAATAAATATTTAAGTTTGGGCACATTTCTCTGTACAATCTAAACAAAAAATTTTAAAAATTATTATTCGTGAAAGATTAAACGCCATTTTCTCGTCGCTTTCTGAACTGCAATAATATAGACGCTACACTAAAGATCTAACAGAAATTGCCACTTGAATAGTCATCACTGATAAAATATAAGTAAAAATTGGATGGAAATCACACAACTGATAATGAGATGAAAATCAAAAAGTGTTCGTTACTGATATTATTGAAGAGGTATTAAGACAACTTGTAAAATTGTGTTTTATGCACTTCTCTCAAATCCTCCAGCGTGTCATCATTTTGTGCACTTTTAATGAGGGTTATTGTGTCTCAGTCTCGAAAGTTTTCTTAAGCCAAAACCAGACAAATTACAGCTCTCCCCGGTGTTTACCATACCACTAAGGAAAACTCCAGAAAATCTTTCAAAAAGTTGATTTGAGGATTTGAACCCTGAAAAATCTTGAGAGTGCATTTAATTGCCTTTCTTTATTTTCTTTTTCTGTATTAAACAATTATGCTATTACTTCGATTGAAAATGTCTCAAATGTGTATAAGCCTAAATACGTATAAAAGTGTAGTAAAATGTTTATTTAACAATTAATCGAGTAACTCAACATTGTTTCGTTCAAACTACTCTCCCCTCCCGCTGCTCGAAGCATCCTTTCAAATCCTCCACTGTAAAGCTCTTCAGCGGCCTTGTCGTTGCAGTCTTAATAGCCTCCACGTCCCCTATATGCCGTCCTCGGAGCACCATTTTGCATTTCGGATATAAGAAGCCGCACGGTACCAAAGAGGGTGAATATGGCGGATGGTGGTTGGCGGTGATCGAGTTTTGTGCCAGAGGCGCTTGAAGACTTCAACGTAGAAAATCCCGTTCACTGTCTGGCCTGAAAGGACGAATTCGTGATACCTCAAGAATCGAAAAATACAATCAATATTGTCTTGACGCTTCCACTCTTTGCTTTAAGATTTCAGTTCAATGTTAAATTCATAAAACCGTGACATCTTCTGTGCCGACTTTGGAACGATCTTTGCACACAATTTCTTCATCTCCAAATTTCCAACTAGAATTTGCTTCACTTGTTGACTGTTGGTTCTTTCAAGACATATTCTTCGTAAACTTCCCCCAAGGTATCAGAAATTTTCCTGCCGTTCTTGCCCATTTTTGCAAGAAATTAAATGTTGATGCGTTGCTGTTCAATGAGAGAGCTGCATGCCGATCAAGAGGTGGAAAAAGGTGCGGTTCAGTAAACTACTGACGCCACGCACTGATTAATTGATTGAGTCTAGGTCGGGTTGTTGAGAGTGCAGGATGCCGGTGATCTCCCCTATCAAACCCCAGCGCTCACTGTTAACCTTTTATACCTATTTACGGGACAAAGAATGTACAGTGCACATCAAACTACTTGAGACATGGATAGAAAGTGATCGATAAAAGAAAGAACCTAAAGAAAAACAGGATATAGTATAAATGTTGATGTGTAAATTCCAAATTGGAGAAGCAGAAATTTTTTTGGGCAAACAATTTTCTACAACTAGAACGAGACTAAACAGGATGAATACGGGATTAAGAATGAGATTTTGGGAATATTTATGAATATATTTCCGGAGTCTCCAGATCTTTCTCTTTAGAGATACTTGGACCGCAGGACGCCCACTGCTCCACTAGTCGATTCTCATGTATTTCTGGGTAGATTTTAACTCGGGCTCGACTACAGCTTTTTTCTCAACCCCATCCAGATCGATTTGCTTCTCCGAAGTTTGGTAGCCTCGCTACAGGCCGCGACTCCACTACCAATCTGCATCCTACGCCAAGGATTCCACAGTTCCGACAATCCCAGGCCGACTGACATCGACGATAAACTCAAATCGCCTTTAGCGCGAAATGGGGAAGCTGTGATTTTTTTATACAACAACTAAGCAACATCAATAAGTTCAATAATTGCTGCCAACAGTCATTAGCCATTAACAAATTCATTATCAATGAGAAAGTCATCAAGCGGGCCCTACCGTCCATAGCCATTAAGCAGTTTAAAATCCAAGATTTACAGAGTGTCTCACATCTTCAAACGCATGTATTTTCTGATTGATTTCAAATTTTGGTTAAATCTACTAACCTTTCCAGGGGAGTAGTTATACAATTTCTAAATAATTTTACTGAAAACCACTAGCCTACTACAATCAGAAATAAATGCAAAAAATTGAAAAACCATAGTAAGCTAGTTTTATCGAAAACAGTTATTAAAAGAAGTTGCTCAAAATCACAAAATAGTCAATTTTGAACGAAGAATTTTGATGATGAATAAACGGACGTTTTCACCAACTGAACGTACTGTGTCTACTTTTTCAGCAGTAGGTAAGTGTATTTCGGCTATTATTTAAGAAGGAATTGCAGAACTTATTTACAAGATTAAGAGCTAGCTTTAGGGACTCGGTGTTTGGGTGTATTTTAGAGCAAGCCATAGCTTCCAAAGTAGACCACAAGTTATAGTCCAGTGGGTTCAGGTCGGGACTTGCAGCAGGCCAATCGTCCGGGGAAATACAATCAGGCACATTTTCTTCAAGCCACCTTTGAGTCGTTTGGGAGGTTCAGAACTTGTCCTTAAAATAGAGTTTGGTTGAGTAGATGCACAACTGGCTCTTAAATGGTCTCTTGATATATTTTAGCGGATGTTTTCACCCCTTTTTTGCTGAAATGAAGAGAAGAAACTGCCTCATACGAAACTCCCTACCAAACCATAATCGAGACGGAATGGTGACCTCGCTGAACCTTTGGAATAAGCTCTGATGCTGATGATGATGATGACTCTTCCACCGTGAAAATTTTCTCCATGAAAAGAATATTGTGGTGTTTATTAATGCTAGACATGGATACATGAGATATTTTCATTTCGCGAGCCATAGTTTTTTGTTTTCGAACAGGATTTCGTTGAATTCGAGCTTTTACCGCTTTTATTGTTTTTGGTGTTCGAATAGTGCGTGGCCTTCCAAATCTTGGGCGGTCTTCTGCTCCTCCAGTATTCTCAAGCAATTCTACAGCTTCATACACGAACCTACGGCTAATACCTAGTGATTATAATGTCAAGGAAATTTTCCCTCTTTCCATACTGCATAACAATCCTATTTTGTTTATCACCGTAATTCATTTTTCAGAACACTTTAATTGTTAAAACTTTCACACATACTTTAAACGTAAAAATCAACAATCCAATGACATAACATAAAACTGTTGCGCTTGTTTTTTTCATTCATAGCAACTAAGATTATTGTTGTGACAGTATTTATAAAAGTACTAGGTATATCTGATCAAGGTTTAAATTTTATCAGAAGATAACTAAGTGAGATACAGAAGTGTGAAGTACAGGTCTACCATAAACTTGTAACTTCATTCCAAAATCATTTCATCTTCATTCTATGCCTATCGCTAATTGAGTCTCCTTCAACCGTCGTTCTAACTCCCAAGACCTTCTGGAACATTATCTATGCTATCACCATCGCCTCCAAAACATGTTGTTTCCGTTGTCGGGTTCCATCATCATAACACGTCTCCGGATAGTTGCCTGAAGATTCTACTTCTATTTAATTATATCGTTCAGCTCTATCTAGCCATTTAAACATCGGCCTGAGGAGGACCTAGAAATAGCTTCTAAAGCCATTTTCTTCGGAAAGTAGGGATCAGCAATAGACATGATGGTTAATAAATGTCCCATTCGCGTAGTGCCGATGTGTGTGTACTTAGAATGAAAAGTTTCACAAATCGTAATCTTTGTCGCAAGAATAATGGATGCCATAAGCAAAAGGAAATATGTTTGAAATTGGACTAAAAGGCGCAAACGGTCCAAATGTGACACAAAGAAACTGCCAATTGCGATAGTGTTGAGTTGTTTTTGGGATAACGACTTCAATGATAATTCATGGTTTTACGACTAGTGTTCTTTGGTTATAGGAACTCTTAGAAATGGAAGAACTCTTTGATATTGATCTCATAATACTTAATTTTGTTGTGCTGATTTTGCTGTTCTGGAAGTAAAGCTTCATAAGGTCTTCCTATTAGGCAGTGCAAGAGTATCATCGCATATCTCAACTGGAAGTTTTAGACGTTCCCATGCAAATACAGCAGAAGTTATTGGAAAGGATATCATCTACTTCTTTTCTCGAAGAATTGTTTATGAAATCCAAACTTTCTTACAAAAAGTTGATGCGAAAACTGGACAATTTACTTTCTAGTTAGCAGCTAAGGGATATTGAGAGGTGTGCTGCAGTTTCGCTAAATGAAAAATCGGCATGTCACCTTCGGAGTTCAAGGGGGACTGTTCCACGTCCTGATTAGAATTCGGAAGGGAATTATTTATGACACAATTTGTTGTTACGTCACTGGTCCAAGCCAATAGAGAGAAACTGAAAGCCGCACGGAGTCTCGGGTAGCTCTGACGTTACTCCTCATCAACCAGTCACACGACTGAACTGTCAAGCGGTATTGTGATTTTTACTATAAAGATCTGATAAGCGTCAAAAGGATAAGTTTTTTTTATTAACTTGGTTAGCAACTAGTTTTCCAATGCTCACTGTTCTAATTTAAATCTAGACGTTTTACTGTGACTCTCTCTTAAGTAGCAGATGAGCTCGCTATATGAGCTCAGAGCTTCGACTAAAAAGTGAATTTAAGGAAAGGTAGAAATAATGCTGAGATAACAGTTAATTAAATTCGTGGACATTACGACCCTAGTTTTTAATCTAATCCACTAACAAGGACCAAAAGAAACCAAACCTTCGAAATCACTTGATGTGATTTTTGAAAGATGATAATACACAAATAAAAACATTTAATTTTCTACGTCGCTGCAAATTGTCATTCGTAACTACGGTTGTACGTTTATCAATTGAACGGAAAATTTGCATCAGAGAACGGTAAGTAGTTAACAAACATTTATTTATTCAACCATACCCGTCTTGTTTAATTAAATCATTTATTCATTAGTAATTCTAGAATACTTTATATACATATTATGTTCACATACCCAAAACTACTAAACAGTAAATGTATTCCTTAATTGGGGTGCCGTGTTACGTATAAATTTCCACTGAATAAATATATAAATTGTTGAATGGTACACGCAGGGTGGTGATATGGTGGGTGATATTTGATCTATATAAAATATCTGCTTGTTAATTCCCGTTTTAGTTAACATTCAAAAGATAAATTAGTTATTATGTATCTTTGATGTTTGTTATCAATTAATTTATCTAATAACCCATATATGTGGATGTGTATGGTATATCTGATATATTATACTATCAACTCAGAATTTTAAATAAGCCTAAGTAAATATTTATTTAATGTCTCTTTCTCTAGACAGACAGGGCTAAATTTAACTAGAAAATTTCATTTAAATTTGACCCCTTTTCTGTTAGTTACACAAGTCTATTTTATTAATAAATAATTAATACAATTTATATGTAAAGAGTTGCAGTGTATTGAATGTTATCTAATTGGAAGAGAACGAATAATGAATGAAACAAAAACAGTTAACTGCCTGTCTACTCTTTCATTATTGATTATTGTATTGATAATTATTATCTAATCATTAAAAATAATTATTAAAGATATATCATTATATTTATAAGGTCATAGAATATTTTTCAAGGCAATATTGATGGAAAATTGAGGTCCACCAAACTTTTTTTAGGTAATAATAGGCGATCAAGAGCATTTGAAATTCAAGGTATTGCTTAGCAGTGATCGAAAATTTTGAATCTGATATTACTTAGCCCAGGGCAAGATTACAAACATGTGAAGCCAAACTCTTCAAACCAAAATCAGGTTTTTCCTACTAAGGTTAGAAGGGACTCTGCCACTTAAAACGAGCATCTCTGAATAAGCAACTTTTGTTTTCTGTGTAACCTACGAATGATATGTTTTATGTGAATCGAAGAAATTCTTGAGACAAGGTTAGGTTTCAAAGGGCTTGAATGCCCAGTTAATACAATCGGTTATTGCTCCCATGCCGGGAATATAGTAAAGGTAACAATGTTATTTTGGGTGTAAATTCTGGGAGTTTTTTGGAGTGGCAATACGTGTAGCTTCATACTGTGTCAATATCATTTTTATCCATACAAGATTTATGCCCCTTAGATGTAAGAACGTTTCACTTTGGCTCGTATATTCCAAAAATCAGGTCTTCAGATTTCGAAGTTCTTGGAGCTTTGGTATGAAATTTCAGTCTTTTTTGAAAAAAAAAATAGGAAAGCTTCATTCCGTGTTAATTTTATTTTAATCCATACATCATTTTATATCCATCCAGATTTCAACTTGCAAAAATTAATTAACTTTTGAATTTCCACTTCGGCTCAATATTCTAGAAATCATTTTTCGGATCTCGAGTTCTTGGAGTTTTGGCAAACAGGTAGTATCAGTAGTGCTTCCAAAACAGGAACTGAAATAGATCTATGTATTACTTCAGTAGCATCAAATTACGGCTTAGTACAATTACAATGCTAGTTTTCAGAGCCTCGTTTTCAATGGTGTATCTTTAATAAGTATTTGGTTTAAAGAAATTATTTCACTTTTGAGTTTTGATGACAAAGTATTGAAGAGTCCAGTGTTTCCAAAATGAAAAGAGCCTCGTTGGAAAAGAAAAGAATGGATAACATCAGGAACATCTGCAAAGAAGACTAGTTTAACATAGCTTGATGGTTGTTAAACTTCTAATTATTTATGCATTTAGAAGAAGCTGTATATTTACTAGATTGCATTTACTACTCCTTTTATAAGTTCTTTCAAGTCTTCCATTTGCCAGTGCATATTTTGACGGAGCGTGGCGAACCGATTGACGGATATAGATAGTTCATGAGAACCTTAACCTATTAAGAGAAAATCGTGAACTCAATCTCCTCTGTTGCCTGTTGCTAATCCCATATCAAAAACCTGCGAAACCTAAGGTTTGTTTACCATTACAGTAAAAATACCAAGGAAAAGAATTTGTCTAAAACCAAAAAGGTTAGGAAGATTCCCTAGTAAAAAAAGCAAGCCGACAAGTAGATACACTTTGGGTCCATGGCCCATTTGACATTATTATTGGAGATGTTTAGAATTGTTAATGCACCACTGAAGATTCCACAGAGATATACGAGTTGTAACATACCACTCAATAAGTAATGAAAATATTATTTGAACACAGACCAAACTGAGATAATCACCATCTAGTTTGATATTGTTAAGACTGCTTTACAAAAGGCATAATCTTCTCTTTATTATTTTTATGTCGAAATATTTTAGCTGTTTAAAGTTAACACCTAGTTTCCGAATTTTTGCAAACTACTAGTGATATCAATAGATACGGAATTTTCCCAAAAATAAAGGTCTGGATAACTTTTATTCCACCTTAGTAGTGTGCTACTGTGTTTCTGTTATAGTTATTTGCTTTCCTGACTTTCTTTATATGGGCGCCATATCGCAGTCTGCACACGTCCTGAATTTGACTTTTTTGGATTAGAGAAATTAAACCACATTGTACTTGATTTCGGGAAATCGTCATTGACGTAAAGTTTAAAACCCATTTCTTTTATTTGGAGCTGGCTTTTGGTCTTCCTGTAAGGTATACCAGTAGATCAAATATTGTTGGACTCCTGATAGGTTCTAAAACATATTAAGTTCGGCGCAAACGAGATTGCTGATTAAGGAGATGCTTAGAAAAAACCACAGAAAATACTCATCACATTCTTGTGATGTTACTTCTTGAAACTAAACATGTCACTGTAGTAAAGATAAGTAGGGGAAGGTGGGGTAATACCGCGCCACTGCTTTCCGCTAATGACATGATTATTTGAAAAAACTTAACAGTGCCGTTCCCTAGCGGTTGAGCCTGTAACTACTTACCAAAATCGCATTTTCTTTGTTAAAATCGCAAGCAAGCTTTTAGTTAGCACATGTTTGGTATAATTTTGAACTCCTGTTGTTTAAGCAAGGTAAGCCGAAATTTATTACTTAGTTATTATTTTCTTCTTAGTAACGACTGCGTGTCTTGTACATTATTTCTAGCATTAAATAATTTGGATTGTCTGTTTGGTTTTTTTTTTGTAAACAAATTTCCGAAGTACTACACTTGAGGGTAATACCGCTCATTCAACAAAATAGTGCGCGGTTTTGCCCCACACTAATTTAAATAATAAATTATTAATTTGGTGTTCCGTTTGTTATGTAGATGCCGAGAACTTATAAACGAACAAGTAGCAGAAAGTCTTGGAGATTAGATACACTAAAAAATGCAGTAAAGGCAATTGAAGAAGGATCTTCAATTCGTGAAGCAGGACGCAACTTCGGGATTCTTGAATTTTCTTTAAGAGATAAATTAAAAATTCCGGGATCAGTTAATCGAGTATCTTTAGGGAGAAAAGCAACATTTACCCCTCAACAAGAACAGGACCTCATGGAACACGTGATAAAATTAGCAAAATTATTTTATGGCGTGACTTCCTTAAGTCTTAGACAAATAGCTTATGATTTTGCGACCCAAAATGGCAAAGATTGGTTGTACCTTTTTTGCAAAAGAAACCATCAAATAAATCTTCGACAACTTGAAGATACAAGCATCATTTAATGCTGAAGCAATTCAACTTTTTTTCTCTAATTTCGAAACAGTTTACTCCAAATTTCAATTTCCAACAAATCGGGTATTCGATTGTGATGAAACTGGAATTACTGTTGTCCCAAAAAAGAGTGGAAAAATTTATGCGGCTCGAGATGTGAAACAGGTGGACGTGGCCACGTCTGCTGAAAGAGGAAAAACTGCAACAACTGCTGTATGAATGCTGCAGGGGGATATGTACCCCCCTATGTTTATTTTTTCGCGTAAGAGAATAACTTGCCTTGGAGGCTGGTGGGCCTCTAGGAGCAGCCTATCGTTGTTCAGACAATGGGTGGATCAACCAACAATTGTTCTTAGATTGGTTGCAGCACTTCCACAAACATGTGAAAAGCATCTGAAGACGATTATTAATTTGCGACAATCATGGAAGTCATATTTCCTTAGAAATGTATTATTTTTGCAAACTTTTCAACACATTCATGTCGTATAACTTCCACCGCACACATGCCGCAAACTACAATCTTTGGATGTGTCTTTATGGACCATTAAAAAATTAATCCATTTAAAGACAACAGCTCATGAAAAGATAACTATGTATGACTTATGCCCGGTTTCTGAAAGCAATTTATCTAACCGATAAAGTTATGCATTCCATAAATCGCCAAAAGGTGTTTCTGAAACGCTATGTTGTATTTATGAGACCGATATCGGCTTCATAAGTTATCGGAGCAAGTCGGTGCGATAAGTTATGTAGCGCCGGCGCATTCTACATCGGTTGAGGTTTCGCGCGGCTTTTTTTCAATTACCTATCGCTAACAGCAGGTTATGTTTAAGATGAAAGTGCCGGTATAGAACGACAGTATTGTTGAAAAATGTGTAACAGTTTCAAATTATTTCAGTTTTTTAAAGTATTTTTTGTTTTTCTAGTGTTGCAAGTGCAGTAGCCACCTATTGGTTTCTCTCGTAACTACTTAAGAAACCGATAGTTATAAAGTAGAGTACAATATTTTGAGCAACACTTAAGAATTTTATCGGTTCCATAAAGTTATGCATCCGATAACTATCTGACACATAACATCACCTTTCAGAAACCGGGCATTAGCTCGTTTATTTAATAAATCCTATGTCAAAGTGGCCACAATGGAGAAGGCAGTGTCTGGATTTAACCAAACCTCTAAATGGAGACAAATTTACACCAGATGATTTTGCACCGGTTCAGGAATTTCGAAAGCTATTTGTGAAATGCAAAATAGAAAAAGAGGCCCCAGCAACTTCGGCAACGGAACCAGTAGCAACTACTTCGTCAGTTAACAATTCTGAAATCCAGACTTTACCAACTCCAAATTCATCATTTGTAAGCGTTTCTGAGACACATTTTTCAAACAAAAATTTTATCAAAATACGTGGCTATGACTCCTACTGGACTACACACCCAAGTGGACGGGCTAGAGGAGGTACCGTGATCATAATCAAAGAAAATATTCAACATTATGAACGAGAACACATTCGCGAACCTTACATTCAAGCGACTGTCATCACAATCCAACGAAATGGAGCTGACCTTAACATTGCTGCAGCATATTGTCCACCTGGACATACCCCAGCAAGAAATGACTTCATCGACATCTTTAATTCTCTCGGTCCGAGATTTATTATCGGTGGCGACTACAATATCAAACATACAGCATGGGGATCAAGATTAATATCACCTGGAAAAGGTAGAGAATTATTAAGTGCTATTAACCAACTAAATTGTGATCATCATTCCTCACGCAGGCCGACCTACTGGCCTACAGATGTGAGAAAGACACCTGATCTATTAGACTTCTTTATATCAAAGGGAATTGGATCAAATTATATTGAAGTAGAAGGCAGTGATGATCTAACATCAGATCATACCCCAGTCCTTCTATGCCTCGATGCAAATATTATCAAAAAGAAAAGAAAAACTAATCTCACAAATAAGTATACAGATTGGGACATCTTCAGAGATAAACTGGAAGAGATAATCAATTTAAAAGTAAACTTGAAATCTAAAAAGGACCTAGAATGGCAATCTAGGAATTTTATTGAGAATATCAAAATAGCAGCAAGAAAAGCTACCCCTGAAGCAAAAGAAACTCCCATATGTGAAATAAAATATCCTGCTAGTATTAGGGAACAAATTAAAGAAAGAAGGAGAGCCAGAAGGATATGGCACACTACCCGAAACCCTACTGATAAAACAGAATTCAACAGAATAAGCAATCAAGTCAGAGAAATGATTAATACATACAAACAAAATTGCCTCGACGAGTACTTAAATAACCTCGGACCGGAAGTGGGCAAGGAATATTCATTGTGGAAAGCGACAAGAAGATACAAAAGGCCCGTTACTCGTGTCCCTCCCATAAGAGACACTCAAGGTAACTGGCTACGAAAAAACGGTGAAAAAGCTGAATTGTTTGCGCAACATCTAGCAAATACATTCCAACCACACGAAATACAGTCTGATATCCAAACTATACCAACTTATCAACCAGAAATAGCATTCAAATTGTTCACACCAATAGAAATAGCAAAAGAAGTAGATCAAAATCTCAATCCAAAAAAGGCGCCAGGGATCGACGAAATTTCACCTGGGGTGTTCAAAGGACTGCCAAGGAAGGCCATTATCATGCTTACATATCTCTTCAATGCCTGCTTACGCTTGGAATACGTTCCTGAGTGCTTCAAGATGGCACGGATAATCATGTTAAAAAAGCCAGATAAGCCAGACGAGGAATTTGGATCGTATAGACCGATTTCACTTCTTCCAACAATCTCAAAACTATTCGAGAAACTATTTTTTAAAGCGGCTTAAGCCTTTAATAAACATCCCGGACTTCCAGTTCGGATTCCGAAATAAACACTCAGCTATCGATCAAGTACATCGAGTCGTCAAAGTCATTGAACGAGCTTTTGAAGAAGGGAAATATTGCTCTGCAGTATTCCTTGATGTGTCGCAGGCGTTTGACAGAGTGTGGCACAAAGGTTTAATCCTCAAGATGAGTAAAATGCTACCCAAAAATTACTGCAGATTGCTAGAATCATACTTAGCTAATCGGCAATTTCGAGTGATGCACGAGGATGCCAAGTCAAGATTTTATCCAATAAAAGCAGGCGTACCGCAGGGAAGTGTGTTGGGACCCCTTTTGTACCTGCTATATACTGCTGATATTCCAACATCAGATGAGACATTCACCGGAACCTTTGCAGATGATACTGTAATCATGGCGGTAAATGAATCACAATCAATAGCAGTTGAGAAAACTCAACGCACACTGAACAAAATCAACAGATGGACAAAAGACTGGAAAATCAAGCTTAACGAGCTGAAATCAGTCCACGCCACATATACGCTGCGGCGAAGAAATTGCAGTCTAAGAACATATCTCAACGAGGTACCAATCCCTCAAGCAGAATCAGCAAAATATCTTGGGCTTCATTTAGATTCAAGATTAAACTGGAAACACCATCTAAGAAAAAAAGCTGAACAAATTCGCATTAAACAACGACAAATGTATTGGCTGGTTGGACATTATTCTAAAATGAATCTTCATTGTAAAAGAACTATTTATCTATCTATATTCAAACCGATATGGATGTATGGGATACAACTTTGGGATTGTGCACATAAATCTAATCGAGAGATAATACAAAAATGTCAAAACAAATTGCTGAGGATGATCACCAACGCGTATCGATACGTAACCAATAACGAAATACATAACGACCTCAATATACCCACGATAGAGGAAGTCATCAAGGAACGAGCCAATAAACATGAGATTAGACTTCTCAATCATCCAAACGTGGAAGCAATTCAATTATTGGACACAACCAATGAAAGAAGAAGACTGAAGCAAACAAAACCGCATGAATTATGTAGATAAAAGACGTAAAGAGTACTATTGGCAACTAAGCACTGGTTTAGTATTTCCACACAAGTCTTGTTTAATATAAACACAATTCATCTGTACTAATAAATTAATTATATTAAGATTGTAGTAGTCATACCTGAATAAAGGTGTTTGTATTATACATTTGTAAGCGTTCGTGACGTAGCACCCATTCCAAAAAAAGGTGTTCGTAAAATAATTTAAAGAGGCCGCCCCAAGAAACAACATTCAGAAATATTAACTATCACACCTGTTAAAATTCAACTTATGGAAGAAAAAGGAAAAAAAGAAACCTAAAGCAGTGAAGACAGCTGGGGGAAAAGTTAGTGCCGGCGCAAAGGTTGCAAAAAAAAACCAAAATTAAGAAAAAAGTTGCAAAGTGAGACGGAGAGTGAAAAATCAGAAATTGACATACCGGATGTAATTGATGATGATGATGATGATTCTGAAACTGGAGATTTAAAGGATGCTGATAATGAATGTATTTATTGTGGCAAGTTTGGACGTGATAAATAGATGTGGTTTCGGTGCGTATTTGTGGACGATGGGCGCACCAAGACTACAGTGGTTGAGACTCTGCACAGAATTACACTTGCGACCTGTGTAAACGTATGCCAAGAAAAACGAAAAGGGTGTTAGTTTTCGGGACTTCAAGAATTTCTTAACTTAGCAATTTAAAACATAGTAATTTAAGAATAAAGTTTGTTTTTTCTTGTAATTAGACAATAAGGGGATTTCTTTACTTTTCTATAAAACTGATTTACATTCATCATGTTTTTAAATTATACTTAAAGCCGCTTCATGACTTCTAAAGTGGGTTTTAGAAGTTACGCGATATTACCTCCTCGCAGGGTGGGGAATACCGCACATATGAAACATTTCCGTAAAATCCAGTTTCTAAAAAAACAAAGGGCATAAAAAATTAAAATTTGCTAATTGTGCATTAATAGTTTGTCTATGTTTCCTGTAAATTAGAGCTTTTCAATCGGTTTTCTGTGTTAGTAATACATTTGTTCTCTTAAGTACGCGGTATTCCCCCACCTTGCCCTAATTTTTTTTGTGGAATGAAAGTACCATTTCCAAGTAATATTGAAATATGCCAAGATTTCTCAATTTCAACATTAGTTCTAAAATATCCATCTAAAATTAAAGCGGAATACTAGAAGTGTCTTGTCTCATTAGTATTGGAAGCTGCCTGCTTTCCTATCCTATTCAGTGTGTCCAAGATAAGGATGCACAGCATGGGGATCTTGGAAACGGTAAGGGATACAGGATCTGTTAAATTGGATGAAAGTTGGTTATTTATAGGACCTTTTTGTTGGCATTTGCAAAATCTACATATCTTGGATAGTTTCAGAGATATTAAAAAAAAAAGATTTCTCAATTTCCGTTATTATTTTTTCTTTTCTTTATTTCAAGAGATATCGGAAAACTAAAACCACTTTTCCATTGCCACTTTTTGTTCTCTATTAAAATACGCTAACAAAATTCCTGTACTACGTTTTGGTTTCGAGTAACCATCATCAACCTCATTTTTTTAAATAGGCGGAAAAACAATTGAAAATTGTTTTGGATAGCTCTTGTTGTCACGATTCTAATGATGTAAACATGATAGGGTTATTTTGATTTCTTATGCTATAAATTAATGCATTCTGCAGTGCCCTGGCCTGCACAATCACCTGATCTAACACTGTTAGATTTCTTTCCTCTAGGATTATGTCAAGAATCATGTGTTCAATCAAAATTTTGAAAATGAACAGCAATTATTACAGTTGGTCACAGCAGCGTTCAACACAAAAAAAATCAAAACTAATCTTGGACACACTGTATATTTTAATAGTCGATGAAGAGGACATGGTGAAAAAGACGCGAATTTCTAAAATACGTCATTGAAGAAACAAAGAGTTTTCTCAATTTTGAAATTGAAAATTCAAAAAGTTGCTTTTAAATACTTTTTCGTGAGATGCATGATTTCGAGTAAATTTGCATTTTGCTTGAAAAATCTTATAGTTTACCCGTACCCGTACCCAAAAACGCAAATTTATTGCTATAAGACCAAATTGATTATTATCAGCTAGTCAAGTACTGCGAAGCGCGAGTTGTTCTCTAGTTGGTAGCATGTTACTTTGACAAGGTTATTCAGTTCTATAGTTGTAAAATGAAACTCGATATAAAAAAGTCCAAATGAATGGCGTGTTTTGTAGAGAAAGAATGCCTTGTATTATATCATTCAAACAATAATTTTTGATAACTAACAAAGCAAATGTTTATGGGTATTTAGAAACACCCTGTGCCACATCAATAACATTTAACTTAACACGGCCTATTTCGCAAAAAGCTTCTAGTACATAGCATGAAATCGAATCTTGTTCCCATTTTTTAAATACGCATTAGTTACTTCACCTATCCTCGTAAGTGATTATTGATGTGTGCACCATGAAGAATTGCCAGAACAGCAGGAAAGTCCATTGTATGTGAATCCACTAAGCAGCAGGAGGCGTGCCTTGTAGGAAATTTTATATGTCAAGATTTACTTGATATAACGGGTTGTGCGTGACAATATTGCGACTGTTCCCTGTGGATATCGACACCATTTTGTGCTCTGCTTCTTGGGGTGACCATATTCGAGCTTTTGTAAATGCTGCATCGCCCTTGGGATTTCGTTCTATTTTTGTTTTTATACATTGTTTTAACTGTGGATGGATAACCAGCTAGGCTGTAGCTGCTGCGCTGCAGCAGTCACTCGTTTTCTTTTCAAGTCATAAATTAAAGGTTGTTATGTTTAGTTATGCATGAACGATTCCAGGTGTAATTATGATTATATAGTCGAAATTACCTTGAATTAATTGAAGAAATGTTTTGAGATAAAAGAAAAGAGCTGGAGAAGCCATCAAAATAATTATTAGGTGTTGCTAGTGTAATAAACGCAATACTCAGCATTTCCATTCTCTACAGGAAATTTTTTCTAGTTTTGCTTTTAATAATGCTTTTAATAATCAAATATGCGGGAATTTAACGCTGTGTTTGTTCCTCTCAAGTAGGTACTTATTTCTAACAATAATCATAGGGGTGGAGTCTGAACAAAATGGAATTTATTATGTAATCGGTAGATGTCGTCTAGTAATTGCAAGCAACTCATGAATTGCCAATCACAAACGAGTACTTTACATATTTTACCGTCAGTCGTGTCTGAGTAATACGATCACATTCAACTTTTTTCTGAAAGAACAGACAATGCACCATCATGTCAACTACATGTTAACTGGCTAACAGTGCTAAGGTTCCCACCGAAAAAAAAACAAAATTTTAAGAAACCAAGTTAATTTATCTTTTTAATTAATCGAAGATTGTTTAAATTTAGCAGCGGTTAATGTGAAGAATTATTATTACGTATGGTTATGTAACGCTGCGATCAGTCTACTGTTAAATTGAATGCATTATAATTTATAATGGCTTTTCCCCATCCACGGCAGCGCGTTGTTATTCATCTCGAAATGCATATTCAAATCCGATAGTTGCTCAAAACCTTCGCAATGACTTTTGGAATATGAAGAAATCATCACAGTGTTTTGAAAATTGCTTTTGTTTTATTTAAATTTAGAATTCATGAAATCGAAAGGAAGAGTTGATTATTTTAGACTGAAAAGCAACATCCTTTACAAAAAATGGCTTGCAACTACAGCTGTCTCGTTTTCTTTTTTTTTCCTTACCTATTGATTCTTCTTGATTAAATATGAGATTATGAGTATCCATCAGTTTTTACTGTTGTTTAAACGGTAATAATAGTTTCCAAGCAAAATAGAATTTTGTGAAATCCGTGAAATATCGAAATACAATTTTCTCTATAAACAGATTGAACTTTTACTGTATCTAGAAAACCGAGTTTTGACATAAATGATGTCGAGATGGGAATGGAAAAATGCTCCGGAAGCTGTTTTACAACACTCAAAACACTGATCAAAATCGTCTAATAGTAATGCTAATTGAAGTTAAATCGGTTAACTTGTAGTGTTTAATTAATGAGAATTTGCTTCTTGGGATGTAATCTACGGATCGATCTTGAGCCTTAATAAATTTCTTTGCCTTCAAGTTGGTTAGATGTTTCAGATTTTCAGGCTACAATACTACAAGGTTGAAATATGTCTTCATTTGTTTTGAAGCTTTTTCTTAATTGCCATATAGATTCGGAGAACAAGCACACCATTTTCCAGGTAACCAGAGTTGGGTTCGATTCCATAGGCGCATGCCTGGGGTAAGGTGAGTCAGGGTTTTTGCGATAATTGAAACGCCCTTTGGAAAACTCATTCTTATGGTGATCCCATATTAAAAAAATAAAATTAAATAGTGGAAGAAATACACTTCGGTATCAATTCTAAAGTAAAAGTTGCACTCCCGAAATTTAGATTCTCTAGCCTTCAAGAAAATGTAGAAGCGAAAGTAATTAGCAATGGACGTAGTAAAGTTGTGCGCTTATAGGTACTACTTGGCTGGACAATCATACATATGCAATTTTCGTAATGTAATGACGTAGTGAACCTTAGTTAGCATTGCACCGCTGACGCGATTACGTCACTATGACGCATCGACTGATCTCTACCGCTGTTTGGTAATTAGTCTACGTACCTCACTAAAGACGGAGAAACTTTTTTAGGTTTGAGATCTTGGGGCAAGAGACTTGTGATACAAAGGATGTTCTACTATCTATACTGTAATGAGTCCTTGGTCAGGAGAAAAACCATAGTTTTGGAAAGAGCGTTTCAGAATTTCGCACATAAGGACGTAGTGTAGTTTTTATATAACCTACTAATATAACTATGAGCTTAACAAAAAGTAGTAGGATATTAATTATTCTCGGTAAAGAACCATTTAGCTCCTTGTCGTTTGGATTTTCTCTTACCTATTTGCCATGCGAGATTCTGCTTGCCTTTAGAATCAGATAGATAGATATGTCGCTTGCCTTTTTTTTACCTTAATTAGCCTAATTTCTCGGTAGTTCATCTATAGTAAACTTTGGGTCGTCGTCGTCATCAAGGTTGATTCCCAAACTCCATTATCGGGACCGAAGGCCGATGTACAAGGTTTGCTTTTTTTTTTAAACAGTTGGATTTGATTTATTGAACTCGATACATCATGGAATATTGTGCGTATTTCTCATCATAACGCTTTGGATCGCAATCGTTATCAACATTGATTGCCAAACTTTATTATGTGGACTGGAGGCTGCTATATGAGATTTTTTCTTTTTCAATCAGTTGGGTTCGATTTGTTGGAGAATACACTTCGTGAAGTATTTTTTGTACCTCACGTCATAATGCTTTGGGTCATTGTCGTCACCGGTGTTGATTTCTACACCACATTATGGGGTTTGATTCGACTTGTTGGAGACGACACGACGACGTTCTAAAATATCTTTTTATACCTTACATCAATGCTTTGGGTCGTTGTCGTCGTCAACATTGATTGCCAAACTGCATTATACGAACTGGAGGCCACTGTAGTCGTCTTTAGCTAGGTGAGTTAGAGTTGTCGAAGACGTCACTTCGTGGGAGTCCGCGTCGTGCTTGATGGATATAGTTCCGACGGTAGCTATGCAAAGTGGCGTTGAAGAAGATATCGATTGAATTGATGAGCGCCGTAGAAAGCAACTGGCGGATGTTAGAGGCGGCATTGTATAAGATATGTATATTTTATGATTTATTGTAGCGATATGGCGATAGGTCAGCAGCGATCGCAAGGGAGCGGCAAATTTTGACAAATATTCTTGAGAATAATTTTGACAAAAACAAGTCATCAATACAATGTCCTGGAAGTTTAGGCACAGTTTTCAATGCTTTGATATTGATCATAAATAGCACATTCTGAAGTTGACGTTAGAAGCAAAATTATTTCAGTATTCCGACTTTTAATGCTACGTAGTTGGATTTTCTAGTCTAGTCTAATAAAGAAGAAATTCATAGAAGTATCTGCAATCTACATAATTGGGCGAATGCTTGTACATGATATTTTGCTAATATTTATGAATATATTTCACAATGGAAAATTCGAGAATTAAATAATAAGACAGTGTCTACATTGACAATATTGAAGATTATCCAAATAACCTATAATTTATAAGAAAAGCTAAATTTTTCGATAAAGTATTAGTGTGGTGTGGAATTTCAGCAGCTGGGATTTTTTGACCAATCAGAAGTTAAGCATTAAATAGAGAAAGTTATACTGGTAAATGTCGATCAAAATGGGTTGGTTTCCGCAACACATGACATCATGCCATTACGCCAGAGAACGGCCTAGCCTTTGTGTCTAAAAACGATAACCCTCCAAAGATTTTTGCACGATTCTGCTGAAGAAAGTTTACGATGACGGATGGGAGACTTGATGAGCTGGTGGAGAATGGACCTTGGTGGTTGTTTTTTTTTTTGGCAGACGTTTATATTTTTGGAACGGCGGATCTTATAAGTAGGCGGTTGCAATGGAGGAAAGGCTCGCAGAAGACGCGTGTAGGAGGGTGCAGCCAGAGCCACAATAGTTTAGATACATCCCGCATCTCAGAAACGGCTGATCCTATAGAGATGGGACTTGGGTATGCAGATGCGAAGAGATGTGTGTGGGACCAACCGTATTTTGTTTTTTTTTTTTGACAGAGATAGCCGAAAGCGGTCACACTTTTTGTTTTTCCGAGAGACTTAAAGAGTAGGAGCGCCTCAGGTGCTAAGCGAGGGCGTAGAGATGATGGTGCAGTGGATCTTCACTAACGCGAATGTAAAGATTAAGTATCGAGACTTGTGCTAAGACTTTCAGGACGTAACGTTAATTAATAAATTGGCATTTGAAAAATAGAAAGAGGCGGCGAATGTAGTTTTGCACACGGGCGGCTTATGCCCTAGAAGGCTCTGTATCTGGCGACTCATACTGTAGTGGTGGCTATTATACATAGGTGTATACCTATGAAATGAGACTTTTTTTTTCAATTTTAAACGTTTATTAACAAAAAATGGTTACAAATTTAATCTTCAAAATAATAGCCATCGCTAGCGACACATTTTACCCATCTCTCAGGCAATTTGTGAATGCCGCGCCAAAAAAATTGGCCGTCTTTGGCCGCAAACCAATCATCGAGCCATTTTTTGGCTTCTTCGTGAGAATTGAAGCGCTGCTCGGAAAGTGCGTGGCCCATCGATGCAAACAAATGATAATCGGAAGGCGCCAAGTCTGGTGAGTAAGCCGCATGCACCAGCGGTTCCCAATCGTACGTCTCCACCAATTCCCGGGTCGCTCTTGTTCGATGTGGTGGTGCATTGTCATCAAGAAAAATTACTTTGTGACGCCGAACGGCATATTCTGGGCGTTTTCGGTGTATAGCGCTGTTCAAATCGGCCAATTGTCGTAGGTAGCGTGCACCGTCAACTGTTTCACCTGGTTTTAATAGCTCGTACCAAATCATACCATGCTGATCCCAGAAAACACACAGCATTGCCTTGCGGCCGAAGCGATTTGGTTTGGCCGTTGATTTTGGCTTTTGGCCGGGCGGACCATACGATCGTTTACGCTTGGGATTGGAGAAATACACCCGTAACGATTCGATGCAAAAAAGACTTCCTTTTGAACCGGGAGAGCAGCATTTCACAAGTGGTTTTTCGGTTCTCTTGCTGCCTTTCAGTCAGTTCATGCGGCACCCATCTTCCGACCTTTAAAATCATGCCCATGTCTTTCAAACGTTTGCAAATGGTTTTTTGGGTCACTCCCAACTGCTCTGCCATCATTTCTTGCGTCTGACCATCATCTTCATTCAACAATGCTTGCAATTCGGTGTCCTCAAACTTTTTCGGTGGCCGGCCACGTTCCTCGTTCTCCACGCTAAAATCACCACTTCGGAATTTTTCAAACCACCTGAAGCACTGTGCTCTGCTTAGAGCATGTCCACCGTAAGCTTCTATAAGCATTTGATGAGCTTGAGAAGCGTTTTTCTTCAATTGATAACAGAAAATCAACGATGTCCGCAAATCGTAGTTTGTAGGCACGAAATTCGACATTTTTAAGAGCGAAAAAAAATGCGTTGTTGTATGAAACATCACAAACAATGAATTGAATATTGTTGACAGATGACAGGCGAAAAAAATAAGACATTTGGGACAGTTTAAAAATACTCCTAGCGACATCTGTGGTCTAATAGCTGAAAGTCTCATTTCATAGGTATACACCTGGTACATGTCTTGACACACGGTTTGAATACCACGCGTATGAGGCTTTGACATCCTTAAGATTTTGAATGAATAACATTCTTCGAAGGTGAACTTACCACGGAAGACTTATATGGAATACGTAATGATTTTACTTTCTGGTAAATTCACTCGAAGGACAGAGTATTTCGAAAATTAATGCTTCCTTTCCAAAATTTAAAGAGGTGTACCTACCTGTATCCTCTCTCGCTAAATCTCCATGCTTGATGACCGAATCAGCTTCAAAAGTTTTCAAAATATTTTCATAGCAAACATATTTTCAACTTAATCATGGACTTTTATGTCATTAAGGTATTACGAATGGCCAAAGTTTTCAATCAATAGCACCAATTTTTATTACAACTTTGAAAGGAACTTAGTTTTCGTAGAACTTTTACGGTTAATTATAATCAGTTTCGGTTTTCAATCTAAAACACTAAAAATGACCATCAAGAAAGTGTACACTCATGAGTTAGTTACTATCTACGAAACTGATTTTAGGCAGTATAATTTTATTATTGATTTGTAAGAGATAAAATTAAAAAAATGCAAGTTTTAACGGAGATTAACAAAACACATTTTTATTGTTTTATAGAATTGCAAAATAGTTCCTCTAAAAATTGTTTAGTAGTATCCATGTACTTACGTACTTGACGTCTTAGTGTGTTTGAATTTATAACTGTGCAGGCACTTTTTGTTGTTTAAATTTCCAGTCTAGACCAAATTATAATGCAAACACTTTAACCTGCAAATAACCTGCACGAAGCTTTTATACTTCGTGTTGTTCATATTCTTGTGTATTATTTGCGCGGGTATAAACCACTTTGTTATTTGTTGTGTTACTTAAAGTTGTTGAACAAATTATATATTATAAGCACATATTTTCACATTCTATCTTTGTATATTGCTATTATTTTTGGTTTCTAGCGGTTTGTGGTATCAGTTTTTCCTGTTTTCTAGTTTTTGTTATTTGCAACCAGCAGCGATAATCTCCTTTACGATATCGTACATAATCTGCTTACAAGATACCACTTATATGATATTTTTAGAAGCCGGTATTTTTCTAGTTTCTTAGAAGTAAAAAGGGGTTTTTTTCTTCCTTTTTGTTTACATCAACCTGTAAGTATGCCATTTGTAAAGTGACAGTGGCGTAGTATTTGTTATTCATTTATACGTATATGTACCACGGTATTTTAAAGCTAATGACATGTATCTATAATCGAACGTTTTAATTTACATACATTACGTCATGTCATGGCTGGTTAAATTCTGCAGGCACCTATGTAAATCAAGCGACGGATGTTAAAGATAAAGCCAAAATTTAAATAGTTTTATCTATTGCTACTGTTTTTAGCCGCGCTTGTTTATCGCTAATTTCGATAAAGTTAGGCAAAGCACGTACCTAAACTAGTATTAAAACTAACGTATCTTCTTCACATGCAATTTGGTGATTTTGAGCTTTCTTAATGTACCACGAGGGTTGTTGATTCATTAGTGTTGAATACAAATTGAGATATTGACAAAAAAGAAACTTGACATCGAAATACCATCATCTTTTGTTAGATTTTCGTAGACTTTATTAAATTTTCACCGAATCCACAGGAAGTCCATAGAGATTCACTTAAATATATGGGTCGCATGTCGTTTCCACCCTCGAGAATCTGGTACAATGTTATTATAACTTAATTATGATTTAATATCTTCGCAATAAATTCAAATAAATTATTAATCCTTAGAGGACAGCATGAGGTCGAGAATAAAATTATCCTTTCGTTTAGTTGTAGCTCATCGTCGTTCGTTTGGTTCTATTTTTAGAAAACTGCGATTCTCTTAAGCTTCTCCTTCGATAATAGAAAATAAAATTGTTGTTTAACAATGATAAGATATTTGTGCCCATAATGTTTGTGAAAATATCTCTTTCGACTCGCCCTTGTTATGCTCGTGTCTTGCGAACGTTAATTGTACGAGTTAAGTGTATTCCTAACAGGAAATCGCGTGAAATAAACCATTTCGTACGAAACCTATTTGGAATATTAAAATATGTTAATGTTGGCAAAAGGTGTCAGTAGTAAAAAAAAACATGTACATATAAATTGGAAGTGACCATGGTATAAATTAAACTTTTAACAATTTAGTTTTGCATTATTAATTTTTTTTTGTTTGGATAGTGAGGATTTTAACTTATATTGTTATTTCCGTTGATTCAATTCAGAAGAAACAATCGTGTTTGAGAAATAACATTTTAGGCTATTTTTGAAACGATCGCGTGATGTGAGGATTAGTTCTTCTCCTATAATGTTAAGATTATCAACTGAACCGTAATATACCTAGTTTGTAAAACACCATTTTGATTATTTTATTTATTTATTAATATTATCTAACAGTACCTAAGGTGAGTGGACTATCAGTAAAAAAATGTGATTATTTTGTTTTTTGTTGTTTACCTAGTAACTTACATTTTACCTCGAGTAGTCTGTTTCATTGAAGTTGTTCTACTAACACCTTATTGCTTAAAGTCTGATTATACTTTCCTTAAATGCGGAAGTGCGTTAATCAACTCCAGTAAATGAATTTTTATTTGTCAAAATTGAGTTTAAATGTCAATGTTAAATATTTCAAGGTTGACATTGAAATCACTAATCAGTATGACGTATTGTTCTCGCTCTGGTGACGCGACCTCCTGAATTTATTGTAAGGGTGTCCAGCAAATCGATGGCCCTGTGTTTGAAAACACTGCACATGCAGAGAGGCTTTGACATTTCATAAGCGTAATTTTACTTGGAACCGACATATTTCTTGTTCAATTGAATCTAGGTCTCAAAAAAGATGGGATTATCAATTTTTCCAGTGGCGTAACAGAATCTTTCTGAACAAATATGTTTGGCTTTTCCTAAATCTTTGTCTCGGGTCAAGTTATCTAATGAAAGATTTATTAGAGAAATATTGTCTTAACATATCTATTTTTTGTTTCTGAGATAATAAATAAAAATAATTTCTTTGAATTTGAAACCCTGTATAATTATCTCAATTGGATTATAATTAGAATTTTCTGGCGATTATTTCAGGCTTGAGTTATCTTGTTTTATAGATGCAACGTTCGAGAATACACTTATTATTCAATCTCAATCAATCAAAACTACCCTAATGTCTAATCAACTCTCTGGAAGACCCTCCGATGTTTTATAGCCGTTTTAAATTTTGATCACTTTTCTTATATACCGAATATCATTAAAATCCCCTATTTATTTGTAAAAAGCCTCGTCCCCTGTGGAATTGAATGTGGGATTTTGCCCCATTATCTTCTCCCCTTCGCCGGTTTCCATTTAAAATTAAAATTTTCACACTGTACAGTAACTGGATTTTAATTACATATTACAAAGTTGCTGGATTTTATTTTCATAAAAAATTACGTTTCTTATTATTTCATCAAATCAACATGAAAATTACAAATTGTCGCCCCTTCACATTTTTTTTTGTAAATCTGAAAATAAATTTTAATTTAATAGGAATTGTATAACCGCCTAATTCTGTATCGTTTATAGAGATTTCCTTGTGTGAATCAGTAAGTAAGCTAATGAGATTTACACTTCGTGTTTCTATTCTTACCCTGCTTATTACTAGCGCATGACTAACCCTCTAAATATACGGGCTATTTAATTCCGTTGTCATCATTAATAGAACTATTATAATAACGTTATGTTTATACCTATTTACACTCTATTATTCAAACTAAGTATTCACACTTTGAAACGATTCTTAATATGTAATTTATATTTAATTAATTACTGTCGTCTAATTGTCAATTATTATCGTTAGCTGCTTCTTGAAAGAACTCGTGGCTTTATATTAATATGAACAATAATAATAAACTGTAATATACACCGTTCACGATGTTTATGGGTAGTAATAGGCCATGCTTTCATTTTGTTAGGTTGGAAGTGTTTTTTTTTTTGAAAATTGCCGTATCTGCGGCTGTATTTGGCACCGTTGCACGATCAAAAATTTTGCATAAACGTTTAGACAACAGCGTGAGGTCAAACTGTCATAAAACCATAACCTTAAAGTACATTGAGCGTCAATAAGATTCTACAAGCACAGTTAATAGATAAGCAGCCCGGTTTACAATACTCAAACTGTCATTCTGCCACAGCCATGTACGACTCATAAGCATCGTGAACGCTGCATATGAAATAAATAAGATTTATTAGATGACTGGCAAGAAACATGTGCGTTCTTGCAACAGTAATTCTAATTAGATATTAACGTAACTGATTATTTTCTCAAACAATTGTCAATTAAAACAAATGATTTCGCAGTATATAGTAACGTATAGATCACATAAGTTCTCGTATACAAATAGAGTCATGGTCAATCAAAATCAAAATAAAAGAAAGTATTTTACTAATAAGTAATGTATAGCAAGGTGTATGTATAATTGTTAACCGGATATTGTCTCATGTCAGTTATTAATATTATTATAGTAACACAAATTCTCCGTTCACCGTAAGTCACAAATTTTAAATTACACACACTTTCAAGTTTGCTTACTGTACAGTTACTTAATAAATGAAATGCTTTCGGTTTATTTATTTTGAGTTGAGTAAATATTTATAATACATAACAAACAATTTGCCCTACTTTTGAAAGACAGCAATCTTATATTAACCTTAAGATCAACCGTTCTTTCAAATTTGGAAAATGGACATCTGCCCTTTACAAAACGAATACAAGCTTGATGAGCTGCTTCTCTATTTATTTACAAGTTAGTGTATGACATCGTTTAACCTAAAGGAGCAATTGTTTCAGCAAGCAAAACGTGCTGGTTACAACCAAAAGCAATATACTACATAAAAATGTTGATTATCTAAAATGAGATATAAATCCAAAAAGAAAAAGGAACAAATTATTCAGAGGCAATCAGTAGCTCGGAAGATTCTTCAAAATTGATGGCAATTTTTTGTACAGCCTGCTAAAAGAGTTTTTCCCACCTTCACTCTCCAAAGACGCACTGATTATGAAGGTTTGGTCTCTTTTGTATTGATAGCACACTTAGGCTTTATCACCATTTCAACTATTTTAGTTTGAGATGCGCGTTTTTAGAAATCTTGATTAATAATTAGTATTTCGTTGATAATTAAATGTTGCTTTTAAAGTCTTTTCTAGAAAGGATTATTAAAAGTGCTAGTTGGTGACAAACTGCATGAAAACATATTGATTATTCACAGTAAATAGGATAGTGGTAGAGTTCAGGCAGATAAAATAATAGGTAGACCCGGCGAAAGCACATAACGTAGCGATGAGTGACGATGCTACCTCAGAAGACACAAAAACGAAAAGAGAAAGAGAAGACTTAGAGGAGTTTTTTAAGAAATGTAAAAAGTTAACCAGAACACCTCAAAAAAAGAAAAAAGAAACAAAGGATAAACTGGATGCCTTAACTAAT